>VXBP01003851.1:374-30415 GCA_013400115.1 Rhinopomastus cyanomelas
TCAATGTTAGCCAGCTATCCTGAGCTCCTTTACCTGCCAGTACCCCATCCCATGGGATGTCCCCTAGCAATTGCTTGAAAAGGCCAAAGTTGGCCCTCCTGCAGTCCTGGGTTGTGATTCTGCTACCTATTCTGTTCTTACCACACGAGACCCTGAACTCCACCATCTCATGGTCACTGCAACCAAGGCAACCCTCAACCTTCACTGCTTCAACCACACCCACCTTGTTGGTGAGTACAAGATCCAGCAGTGCTCCTCTCCTAGTGGGCTCTTCCACCATCTGCATCAGGAAATTGTCACCAGTGCACTGATGGAACCTCCTGGGCTGTGGGTAGCTGGCTGAGTGGGTCTTCCTGCAGATATCAGAGTAGTTAAAATCCCCCACGAGAACCAGGGTCTGTAGCTGTGAGGCTGCTGCCAGCTGCCTGTAGAAGACTTCATCAACTTCCTCATTTTGATCTGGAGGTCTGTAATAGACACCCACAACAGTGTCACCCATGCCAGTCTGCCCCTTGATCTGCACCCACAAACTCTCAACTCTCTCTTCTGCTGCCCCTGGACAGAACTCAATACATTCCAGTTGCTTTCTCACATAGAGAGCAACTCCTCCACCTCGCCTTGCTGACCTGTTCCTTCTAAAAAGGACATAGCCGTCCATGGCCACATTTCAGTCATGCAAGCTGTCCCACCAGGTCTCCGTAATTGCTACCAAATCATAATCGGACACAGATTTCTAACTCCTCCTGCTTATTTCCCACGCTGCGTGCATTGGTGTACAGGCATTTCAGGGAGCGAGCTGAGCGCTCTGTTTTCACCCTAGGACAGCGAGAGGTCACCTGCTTTTCCTTAAGACCAGAACTCTGCCCCATTGGTGCTTGCCCATCAACTACCCCACCCCCTCCTCGAATCTAGTTGAAAGTCCTCTGAATGAGCCCTGCCAGCTCCTGCCCCAGAACCCTTTTCCCCCTCTGAGATAAACCCCTCCCATACCTATCTGCTAGGTCTGGTGTCTGAAAGAACCCAAAGCCCTGCCTGTAACACCAGTCTCAGCCAGGCGTTGATGGACTACTGGTCCTTTTATGAAGAAAAAGTGATGTTGATTTAAGAGGAACCCCGACAGTGACCTGTCCTGGGGGAAGGTGACACTGTCCGAAGTTCCTGCCCTTAAAGGGTGTTGTCTGGGTAAGAAGATAAAAATGTTAGTGACCGATACCCCTGTGTCTTGGGGATGGGGTCTTTCTAGCCAGCTCCAGCACCCTTCCCCACCCCCCCTTCCCAGGGTGGTTGGGGGAGTGGGGGAAAGACAGCTTGCAGCAGCTTGCCAGGGCTTGCCGTGGCTCCCAGTAGCTCCCTCCCCCACTTCCCCCATTTGAGACAGGATGGAGGGGGCTTAGTGTGTCTGCTCTGCTCCTGTAAAAGGCAGGGTTTAGAATGGTGGCCCCACTCTGCCATGAGGAGGGATGCGGTGGCTTCACGAGGCCCTGGCTTGGAAGCAGTGGTGCCAGCTTCAACCCAGCCCAGTCTGGAGATGTCACCGTGAACTGGAGAAGTAAGACCATAGTGCTGATCTACCATCCTCCCCACCATGGAGCAGCCATTCAGTGAACCAAGGTGAGTTGAAAGGATTCTACCCTTTCCCCCTGGAGCTGAGACAGTAGGAGAGAGGAGAGGGGAGGTTCATGGAACCCTCTCAGTCACGTTTGCGGAGTGTAGGGGGGCCCCTGGTGATGCAGCCATGTGGTTGGCCTCCATCTTGGGTCCTGCCTATGGCCGAGGCCATGCAGCCACCGCCGCCGCCATCTTAGAAAGCACTGATAAGCAGGAAGAGAGATTGTCATTTCTGCAGCTAAGAAAAATTGGAGATGCTGTCAAGTATTGGGAAGAGAAGGAGAATTCCTTCATGTTTAGCCAAAGAAAGCAGAAGGACTCAAGAATATTTGAACTTTGGGCATGAAAGACAGAGTCTGGGTTCTTTGTATGAAAGCATGTCTCCTTCATCGAGGGATGCAGTTCAGGTGCTGAGGAATCAGGTCTGTCCGATGAGTGTTGAGATGGAGAAGCTAAGCTGAAGGATTGAAGAATTCACTAATCTGGACAGCCTAGGGTGCCGCTGTTCACAGGCTGGGGTGACACATGAATAATAGAGAGGGTGGTGGTACTCCTCTCTACTCGACTGACATGTTCATTTCCCAGGTCTCTAATGTGAAAAAACCCAAGGACTAATACAATAGTGATCTCCCATTGCATTTCTCTCAGAATGTGTGATGGCATTTGAGACACACTTTGTAATTTGTGGGCACTAACTTGCTTAACCTTTTCTTCTTTTCTGTACACAGTTTTAGAGTTAATAAACCCTTTTCCATTTTCCCTAAGCTATCCATTGTCTGGCAAATTCTATCCAAGATCTCATCGAGACCAAATTGCTTTGTTTCCTTTTCCTTTATCTTTAACTGTGTTCTTGAACCCACCACAGTCTCCAAAGGGCAGCTAGTCCAATCCCACTGCAGCAAGCAGGGACATCCTCAACTAAATCAGGATGCCCAGAGCCTTGACCAGCCTCAACTTGAATATCTCCAGTGAAGGGGCTTCAACTGCCTCCCTGAGTAACCTGTTACAGTGTTCAACCCACTTCCTGCTCAAGAACTTCTACTTAACATAATTAGTACCTTCTCTAGGAGATGTGGTTTCCACCATTTTCCACTTTCCCTCTTTGCTCCAGAAAACTCAACAACCAACAAATAAAGTCCCTCAGGTCACCACACACCCGGAACTTTAATCTTAAAAAGAGGACTGAAAAATGCCACAACTGAGTTAATCAAAGAAGGGGCTTGTGTGAAATCAGTAGAATTCATCTGCAGAGCTGCAGGAACTCCTTCCCGACAACAAAAGAGCAGCTCTAGAACAAGAAAAACCCTAACTTGAAAAGCAAGAAGAAAACTTGGAACCACAAGAGGAAGGTCAATGGCCAAGGGTGCCATAAGGAACCTGTTGCAAAGGAGCATAAGAACCCCAGGGTGGGCCAAAGCCAGCCTTTCTCTTGATGGGGCTGCTGAAGCGAGTCTAGCCAACAAGCCAATCATCCTACAGACAGAGCAGCAGCGCTGTTCTTTCTCTCAAGCTGTATGGCTGCCCCAAGGCTCACAGCTACCAATTAAATGAAATAAATGAGAGACATAAGCACATTGTGACCCTCCAGATTTCAGTCAAGCTGGTTCATAGGCACTTCTGTTCCAAATCCTCCTTCTTCCCAGCTCATCTAGACTGATATTTGTCACCTCTAACTCCATCCACAACCCCCAAGTGTAAGCATACACATAAACCCTTACTGTAAATTTGCCTTGGCCAGACACTGTGAGCACAGGAGCACTTCAGGCTTATCTCTGGGTGATGACTTCCACATGATTCAACTCACACCAGCTCTCAGAGCCCCATGTCTAGGGCCAGGCAGCAGGTACCACCCTTCACCCTTTGGCCTCAGGCTGCGGTGGGAAGCAGCACTGGGGATGGCCCTGTCAATGTCAGCACAGCAGCCCCAAGGGTCACAGGGATACTTTTCTCTTTCCTTTGCACACATCTCTACAGAGAGCCCTAGTGCTCAGTGTGGGATGTTTTCACCAGCACTCCTGAAGGAGACAGCACAACCAGAAGCGCTGTTGCAGCTGCAGACATGTGGGGATGCAATGACCTTGTCACTAGGTCATTGCAGAGAAGCCAAAGCTAAGGGATAAACTTGGATTCTGTTTACAAAAACATAAAACCTGAAGTTGCTAACAGGCCACTAAGACCTTTTCAACAGATTGTCTAGTACAGGAAATCTTGCCAGGATACTGAAGCAGTTTGTGGCCATGTCAGATATCTGGAGAAGAATGAAATGGGTGTAGCGTCGTGTGCAGTTTGGTGGGGTTTTGAGAAAGGCAGACATCTACATTTTAATCTTTGGAAAACCCTGAGGTCAGCGAGATGATTCTCTGCAGGATTTAACCACAAGTTGGAGACCCACCTTTTAGCAAGTCAAGAAGTCTTGGGGTTGCTATAAAACAAAAAACTCAAAAAACCAACCTTTTGTTTGGTCTGTGCTGTAAAGCTTCTGACATTAAAAGTCAGGGCATTGACATGATAATTTACACTTTTGGCATAACTGAGGGAACAGGAGGTGTCTCAGGGACCTATTAAAACAACTGCATCTTCTCACCTGCTGCTCTCTCTGCCATGTTTATTGCAGCTGTAAGTGCAACACAAAACAACCCAACATCCTGCCTGTGAGATGGTCCCATTACCCAGCTGCCATCACCTCTGCTTTTCATGGAGTGGGATTTGTTGAGCACCTCCACCACCGCGTGTGCTCACACCAACACTTCTGGCTGCTGGGCGTGCTTCACAGTTTCACTTTGCCGCTCTGGACAGACCAATAATGAGTCAGTAAATACCTGAATGCAGGCCCAGCTCTTCATGATATTTGAGATCTTGAGTCATTGAAACAGCTCCCACAGCATCAGCAGGGACCTCCAACTAAAAATGTAGTAACGCAACAACTTCCCTTTCCATGTAAAATCAATCATGTCAGGCGCTCAGATTTCCACGTCCCTCCATGTGTGCTAATCGACACCAGCTCCACTGCTCTACACACTTCTACTGTTTACTTTGGCTCCCTGCACCCTCTGCTAATCAAGTCTTATTTTCCCATGATACCAGCAGCTATCCTGAGCTTTTCTAGAAGCTGATGCCCTTGAGAAAACGCAGTGAGGCAGGGGGTGCCATACCCACAGCAGATGGGGTCACGCTCACAGCTTGTTAAAGTGTGTGCTCCATAAACAGTGAGGGAAAGAACCATTCACGGCCCTTGTCTGCAGCAAGGACAGTAATCCTCAGGGTTTGGAAGAAAGAACACTCGTATTTTACTCATTTTAATCTTTCTGCTTCTAGACTAAGCAAACACACAGTTGTCTTACCACTAACCTTTGCAGACACCGTGGGTTAGGAATGTTTGTCAGAACGCTCACACAAAACAGGCAACCAGCCAGCAACAGAGTTGTGGAGGGAGGAGGTGGCATCTCCATTCATCCACCTTGGAAACAAGCTGCCCTACAGGGAGCCAGGCTGGGTTAACAGAGGGTAGGGCAGGGACAATGCAACACTTGCCCCCTTCCACCCCGAGAGCAGCTCACGCCCGCCACTCTCACACACCCCATAGCAATGATCTACGCACTTTAGCATGAACCGTCATTATCTATCACCACCTCTGTGCTGATGGTGACAAGTGGAGAGGCACACTGTCCCTCTTCTCCTCCTCTCCGTGCAGGGTTGCTCAGATCCCAGCAGCTCATCTGCTGTCAGCCCCAGCCCAGCACTGGGGGACAGAGGCCACCTAAAAGCTGCAGCGATGGGAACTCCACCACAGAGGAAACACGTGTGCACTGCTAAAAGGGAGGAAAGAAATGTGTCTGTTCTGATCTGTGCTACAGTTCTGTGGGGCCTTAGCAGGTGGTGGGGAAGCGGGGAGAGCTGAGAAAATAACTTTTGGACTTATGCAATTGGCTCGTGCAGGGCTGTCCCACCCCAAACCAAGCAGCTGGGGAGCCCCAGGACTGAGTCAGTGGTGTTACACATCCATCTGAGCTTCCCAGGAACACACAGATGCTGGGCTTGATATCTGCCAGACAGATATCCAGGGAAAAACTGCCTCTCCCCACCATTTCCATGCCTCTGTCCTGCCACTGAGCTCAGGACTGGGCCATCTGCTGCCATCAGCTCACTGCAGTAGTGCCTGGCTGTGAGCGGGTCACAGCATGTTCTTGCCGCAGCACAATCTGCCTTCCGCCCTGGCCATGACGCACTGCCAGTGTTCCCCTGCAGCTGGGGTCTCCAGGAAGCTGTTTGCCTTGGACACTGTGACACAGACACAGGTGGCTCCATCTGTTGCGACACAGGGTCAAGCCTGCTGCACTGGGTCCCACTGTTTCTCCAGGGACCAGGAAAGGGGGTGACAGGCAGGCCCCTTGCTGGAGGGGAATTGCACTGAAGTTCACTCTGGGAGCACCTTGCAGCTCCCGGGCAGTTCCTGACAGATCAGGCCAGGCTCCAACAACAGGGAGAGGCCTCAAGTTCACTTCTGTACCTCATCTGGTGAAAACATTAACCCTAACTTGGAATCCTCTTTGTGGCTGATGGAGGTTTCCTCTGCAGACTCGGCCAAATTCCCACTCCCAGCCAATCCCAGTCACAGGATGTTTGGGTCTGGTGCAGAGCTGGATGGGTACCTGTCCTCTGCAGGAGTAAGTCCCTTCCAGAGTAGCCGGCTGAAGGACAGGCTCTCCAGAATGAGTACCATAGCAGCACACATTCAGTTCGAACTGAAAGTCACAGTATCACAGTATTACCATGGTCAAAGTCCTCTTACTCTGCTGTTTTTCCCCACTGTTTGTTGATCTTCAGGGTAACACCCATTTTAATAGGTTTCCTGCCACCTTGTAGCTGAATCCTCCTTCTTGTTAGTGACCTGCTCCTCCCGCAGAGCATTGTACCTATTGTGCAAGTGCAGTGCAGGTTGTGAACTTCCTAGGGTAGCACGCTTGCTCCGTTTTCGTTTTCTTTTGTTCCGCCTGACAGAGACCCGCACCAATTGACCCTGGTCCTGTGGGTTACTGCATGGAGGCTGACAGTCTTGCTGCAGGGAGGTCGTTGGACCCTCTGAGCCATCAAGATCCAACCCTAGATCAGGTTTTGTAGAGATTACACTATGGAAATAGTCAATTTCCCTTTCGCAATCTCTTATAGTTCTCAGTCTTTCCACCTCTTCCCTTAGCTCAGCCACCATTGTCATCAGATCATTGACTTGCTCACATCTAACACAGATGCTGTCCCTGCCATCCCCCATATTTAGTGCCAGATTCCAGCACTCACTGCAACCACCTGCCTGAACTTCCACATGATTGTATGTGGTCTGTGTTTGGGTAGCCACTGATTTTCTACTGGCCCTTGTCCTAGTAGTCACCATGTCTTGTGGTAATGGTCCTTTTTGTCTTGTAAGGTTTTTGTTTTGGTGTGGGGTTTTTTTTTTGTCAGTCCCCCCTGTCAGCTATAATCCTCGAGTCAAAAACAGCCCACCCCTGCATCTCAGCACGTAGCCACGCAGGCACTCAAGCAGCCGTACTCACCAAAGAGAAGGCAACTTCAAACTGCTTTCGCTTTTAGCTCAATCAGAGATCGCGCTGTGATCCGCTGCTGCAATCTTCTGCTGCCTCAATAGTTTCTTGGTAGGTGCAGTGGTCCTGGGACCAAGAGCAAGGCTGTGGTGTGAAGAACAGAAAGTCCATTACTGCACAGCTAGTTCACATCTCTGCTAAAGGCTCAACGTGCAGGGCTCTCCTGGAGTTAAAGCAAATTCCCTGCCAAGTACAGGAACTGCAGCATTCAGCAGGAGTCATTTGCTGTGCTTGAGATTCTTCTGACCACAAACTGATGACATTTTGAGAACTTTTTCTTATAACTGCAGAGGGAAGAGAGTTTATAAAAGTAGTTTTTGCCTGTGGTTGCTGAATGGTACCAACATCTCCAAGTGTTCTCGTTTGGGATTCAAATCCACTCTGTGACTGGTTCCCTGTATTACACACTCTGGTTTTGATTCCCTAACCAGTTCTTACAGGGGCAGGGACTATCTGGAAAACAATCAAAAAGGCATTGAAAGGGTGAATTTAGAACATCCAGCAATCTTCTCTCCTCTTGCTGAGGAAATGACCTCACGTACATCTGTGCTTGTGCAGCTCAGAATTCAAAACACCCACCATCTTTCTCCACTCATGGCTGACTAGTTGGCGTTTTCCACAGCATGTTGGGTACTGCATCCAGTTCTGGTGTCCCCAGCATAGGGAGGTCATAGAGCTGTTGGAGCATGTCCAGAGGGCCACAAAGATGATCAAAGAGCTGGAGCACCTCTCCTATGAGGCCAGACTGAGAGAGTTGGGGCTGTTGAGCCTGGAGAAGAGGAGGCTCCCAGATGATCTTATTGTGGCCTTCCAGTATCTGAAGGGGGCCTACAAAAAGGCTGGGGAGGGGCTTTTTAGGATATCAGGTAGAGCCAGGACTAGGGGGAATGGAGCAAAGCTGGAGATGGTTAGATTTAGAGTGGATGTGAGGAGGAAGTTCTTCACCGTGAGAGTGGCGAGAGCCTCAAATGGGTTGCCCAAGAAGGTGGTGGAGGCCCTGACCTTGGAGATGTTTAAGGCCAGGCTGGATGAGGCTCTGTCCAGCCTGATCTAGAGTGGGGTGCCCCTGCCCATGGTAAGGGGGTTGGAACTGGATGATCCTGTGGTCCCTTCCAACCTGAACTGATTCTGTGATTCTGTAACTTCTTCCCAGTTAGGGTGACGGAGCACTGGAGGGGGCTGCCCAGGGGATTTGTAGAGTCTCCTTCTCTGGAGAGGTTTGGAGCCCACCTGAAGGTGTTCCTTTGTGACTTGGTCTGAGGCATCCTGCTGTGGCAGGGGGATTAGACTAGATGATCTTTAGATGTCCCTTCCAGTTCCTGGTGTTCTGTGATTCTGTGAGCTGGGGTTGTTCAGCCTAGGGAAGCTAAGACTCCAGGGAGACCTTAAAGCTGCCTTCTAGTACCAGGAGGGAACCTACAGGAAGGCTGCAGAGCAACTTATCCCAAGGGGATCTAGTGACATGACAAGGGGAAATGGTTTTAAACTGAAGGAGAGGAGGTTCAAACTTTGGATCTTTGGAAGAAATTTTTCAGTGCAAGAGTGGAAAGACTCAGGAATCAATTGTCCCAAGAGGCTGTGGCTGCCCCCTTCCTGGAGGTGTTCAAGGCCAGGTTAGATGAGGCCTTGAGCAACCAAGTCTGGTTGAGAGGCATCACTGCCCATGTCAGGGGCTTGAAGCAGGTAAGCTCTGAGGTCCTTTCCAACCAGAGTCAGTCTGTGATTCTCTGATCTACTCCAGACCCTGTGCTGTGCACATCCACATGGAGTACCTATCACAAAAGGTGCCGATAGCTTTCAGGTTAGCCCAGTTTACTGCTTTTAAATCCATAAATCTAAATTTATGCCAATGTGAAGGGTTAGGGAGATGCTGACTTTTCATACATAACCTCTTGCAATTCCACATCTTCACAGGTTCTATGAACAGATCATGGCTGCTTCTTATCATGCTGTGGTACTTCAGCTCTGTGAAGGTGGTCCCAGAGTCCATGGGTCTTCCATGTTCCTGGGAATTTCAGTCTTCTCTTGGCTAAAAGCCCTCCTCTATTGCCCACCTTTGCCATTATTGACCTGTTGGAGAGCAGCATAGGAGAAACAGACCCAGGGAGTCCTGATGGAGAGCAGGATGGCCAGGAGCCAGCAATGAACCCTTGTGGCCAAGAAGATCAATAGCATCCTGGGGTGGATCAGAAGAGAGGTGGTTTGGAGATCAAGAGAGGGTCTCCTCCCCCTCTACTCTGCCCTGGTGAGACCACACCTCAAATCTTGTATCCAGTTCTGGGCCCCTAAGTTCAAGAAGGACACAGAGCTGCTGGAGAGCATTCAGCACAGAGCCACAGAGATGAAGGTAGTGGAGCATCTCCCTGATGAAGAAAGGCTGAGGGAGCTGGGTTTCTTCAGCTTGGAAAAAAGGATGCTGAGGGGTGACCCCATTAATGTTGATAAATATGTGAAGGATAGTTGTCAGGAGGATGGAGCCAGGCTTTGCTCAGTGGCATCTAATGATTGGACAAAGGGCAATGGGTGTCAGCTGGAACATAGGAGGTTCCACATCAATCTGAGAAGGAACTTCTTCCCAGTGAAGGTGACAGCACTGGAAGGGGATGCCCAGTGGGGTTGTAGAGTCTCCTCTGGAGACATTTAAAACCCACCTGGACATGTTCTTGTGCAACTGAATTTAGGGTATCTTGCTCTGGCAGGGAGATTGGGCTAGATGATCTTTCAAGGTCCCTTCCAACCCCTACTGTTCTGTGATTCTGTGGTACAAATAGCCATGATGAGATGGACGCTATTGGGGTCCTTTGATGTTGTACCCACGGAGAAGTCTCCAAATTCATGAGAAAGCCAATGGGCCCTGTGCCAGGCATAGATTTCTCCTGAGGGTTTTGTCCTTGATGTTTAATGCCCATGGGAGAGGAAACCCAGTATGTGCTGCCAGACATGACCTCTCTTTTTCTTCTCCACCATCACAGCCTCTGACTGTGCTTCTCTACATCCTGAGACTCGGGCTAGCAAGTTTGAAAACACATTTTGAGACATATCTGCTACCCAGCAAGATTAATGCCCAGATCCAAGCAACAACAATGTCAATGAACTGAAATGTCAGCCTGTCCCCAAAACCTGATAAAAACAAACTGCTCGCTGTCTGTGGCTTGAGGCAACTTTATATTTCATTTTGTAGTACAAGCTCTAACTTCTTATGCTAGAGACTGCCTGGGATATTTCAACTCACAGCTACGAGCAGTGTGTTGTGTCCACATCCACCAGTCAACTTACACAACAAAACCAGCATCTATATTCTTATCATTGGTGCTGTTTCTTAACCTCCATGTGTGGCCAGAAGGATCTTTCCCCTCTACTCAGCTTTGGTGAGGCCACACCTCACATCCTGTGTCCACTGTTGGGGTGCTCACTACAACATGGACATTGAAGGGCTGCAGAGGGGACAGAGGTGGCTACCAAGCCAGTAAAGGATTTGGAACAGATGTTGTATGAGGAACAGCTGAGGAATCTGGGGCTCTTTAGCCTGGAGGAGACATTCTTGCTCTCTACAACTACTTCCCTGGCACAGCTTTAGGCTCTGCCCTCTTGTTCCTGTTGCTAGTTGCCTGGGAGAAGAGCCCGACCCCCACCTGACTACAACTTCCCTTCAGCAAGTTAGAGACAGGGAGAAGGTCCCCCTGAGTCTGCTCTTCTCCAGGCTAAGCACCCCCAGCTCCCTCAGCGTCTCCTCTTCAGACTTTCCCTCCAGTCCCTTCTGCAGCCTTGTTGCTCCTCTGGACCCACTCCAGCCCCTCAATCTCTTTCTTGAAGTGAGTGGCCCAGAACTGCCCACAGGACTCAAGGGAAGGCCTCCCTAGTGGCCAGTACAGAGGGAGAATGATGCCCCTAGTCCTGCTGGCCACAGTGTTCTTGGCACAAGCCAGGATGCGACGGTTACACTCTCAGTATCACAGTAATGATAAGGTTGGAAAAGACCTTAAAGATCATCCAATCCAACCTAAATAAAAAAAACCCCAGTAATCCTAACATCTAACATCTAGATCATGCCACTCAGCACCTCATCCAGCCTAATCTTGAACACCTCCAGGGACGGTGACTCAACCACCTCTGTGGGCAGCCCATTCCAAGACCAGATCACTCTTTCAGTGAAAAATCTTTTCCTAATGTCAAGTCTAAACCTCCCCTGATGGAGCTTAAGACTATGACCTCTTGTCCTGTCTCCAGTGGCCAGGGAGAAAAGACCAACCCCTGCCTGACTACAGCCACCTTTCAGATAGTTATAGAAAGCAATAAGGTCACACCCACTCTGTCAGGCACAGAGACGATGGATAATGTTGAAAAGCCAGTGTTTAACTTGCATAAGCAGACTTAAAAAAAACTCCATTGGGCTCTTACTGTAGCCACTCAGTTGGTTTTTTTATGCTGAAAACACATTTACACTTCCAGTACCTGTTTTCCCCCACAGGTACGTGGTGCTGCAGAACCTCGGCAATAGAGGTGGTTCATGCAGCCCCATAGAAAGCCGGGCAAACGCACAACAAAGGGGAAAACACGCAGTGCGGAGAACCCGCTGCTGGAAACATAACCTCACCAAACCTCGCCTTATGTAACCGGCTGCTTGAGAGCTCTGCGTCTGTCGAGAAGAGATTGAATAACAGAAACTGAATCCTGGCTGCCTCTGCTGCTCACACAGGTAATATCCTGAGGTGGCTCAGATGACTCCAGTGCTGCGGTACGTAAATGCAGCTGGAAGTTTAAACACTCTGAGTTCTAAGCCCTCCCATCACAACGTCTCACAATGTTCTAACTGGTTTCTCAGATAAATCGCTTGGTCTTTCTAGAGCATTACACCATGAACAAGGGCACAACGAGGATTTGGGTACAAATCCATACCTTTTGCATCTCTGGTAATAGCGTGTACAAACTCCTGAAAGATTGTGAAAGAAGAGGCTCGAGTCCCATCAGGGTGCACTGTGCCCGTGCAACTACTTTCCTGGCCATACCCAGTGCAACATGAATGGAACCCATCATAGAATCATTAGGGATTGGAAGGGACCTCGAAAGATCATCTAGTCCAATCCCCCTGCCACAGCAGGATCACCTAGACAAAGCCATCAGAAAACACATTGGCTGGGTAGCAAAGCAGAAAACGCGCCACATTTACTGGAAGCAGCCACAGAAATATCTTTCAAGGAGTAAAAGAATTTGCAAGGAGACTGTTCTGTGTCTAATGTGCTTCCTTGTATGGGTGTTTGATCTGGGTCACACACATCCATCTTCAGATAAGATTTCAGAAGTTATTTGTGGAAACTCATCCTGCCTGCTACAGCTTGATTCAATTAAAACTTGCTCTTGACATGGGACAGAAGAATGGAAGCAGGGGGACCCTGTGATACCAGTTACTGATCATATAGTGAAAGTTAATGTAGCAGTTTGAATGGAAGGAAAGGATCACAGGAAAACACCAGCACCAAAACCCTGCAAAGACTCCTTCTGTGGCAAGAGAAGGACAAGACCAGACACCCCCTTCTCCTCCCTTGCTACTAAGCCTTTGTACAGGCACTTTTAGCAATGCTTGCCCTGATTTCGCCCACATCTTGCCTTTCACACAGTGCTGCCTGCCCCTTTGTTTGGGCTGTCCAGAGTGTGAGACCTCTATCCAGTCCAGGATGAGCTTCTGTATTTGAGACTTAAACTTGATTTAAGCAAGTTTGTTTCACACTGGCTTCTGGGGCACTGCGATGCCCTCTGCTCAACCTCCCTTTCGACACAACTAGACAGAACCTTAATATCCAGTGACCTTCTGCCCTCTCAAGTGAGACTGAGATCAGCCAGCTGGTTCAAAACCCGCTAAAGAAGTGGTAGGGAAGACTTGCCCTGTTCCTACCAGCACTGCAGCTGACAATGCCCTCACCTAGCACTGAGGGTGGGAAGTGAGATGATTCCAGGGCATTGCTGCCAGAGCACAAGCCTGGTCTTGAAACCACAGCTGCACCTCCTGACAAGCAGCCCAGCTGAGGGCTGCCAAAGCACATAATGCAGATCTCAGACCCCCCCTGGAGAGCAGACACACACCTGGGCACCACCATCCTCACTCCTGGGGCCTCATACTTTGGCATGTCCTACTCTCCAAGATAACTTCCCCCCAGCTTTTCTCCCTGCTCCTGCATCCCACACGTGGTGTGTGGTCTCCCCATCCCAATCCTCCTCAGTGAATGCACCCATCCACACCCTGACCCAAGCCCCCTGCTCTCCCCTTTCTGCCTCTTGCACTACCTCCAAGTGCTGCGTTCCCATCCCGCTTGCACACACTCATGGGCTCACATCTCCTTTCACTATAATTCTGTCTCTGAAATGAGACAGTTTTAATGTTTTTCTGTTGTTTTCAAGTAGTAGCCTTTCTGAAAAAGAGGTTTCCCAGAATCCTGGTTTCTTTGGAAACATTCCCATGGCAAATTTCAAGCTGAAATGTCCTAATAGGAAAATGCCCACAGAAGCACACAAAATTTTTTTATTCCCCCCCTACAACTGGTGACAAAGTTGTGGCGTTCTCTTCACTTGTGTGAGGTTTGGGCTTGGGTTGGTTTGTGACCTTTTCTAGCCAATTTTTCCCCTCTAGCCTCCCGGTCTCCCACTCCTGCCAAGAGAACGGTAGAAATTGTAGTCTTGTAGAACCACAGAAGTGTTTAGATTGGAAAGAGTCTCGAGACCATCAAGCCCAGCCATGAACCCAGTTCTACTGAGGCCACTGCTAAACCATGTCCTTAAGCTCCACATCTCCACAACTCAAACACATCCAGAGAGGGCGATTCAACCCCGTCTCCTGGGACGGCCCAATGATCCTTTCAGTGAAGAAGTCTTTCCTAATGTCTGCTTCAAGACTGAGAGATACAGTGACCCTATTTCCCCCCTCGAACAACCCTGTAGCACAGGAGCACAGAGGTGTCTGGAAAGGCTGCTGGCACTACTCTGCTGTTAAAGAGGGCAGGAAACAAGCGACCATTTAAAACCAGAAAAATCTGAAAGCAAGCTTCAGCTGACCACAAGAAACCAAAGCACAGGGCAAGAATCACAAGAATCATGGCAGGAGGGTAGGAGCTGACAGCATTTGATTCATGGGGTGTTAAAGGTGATGATGCTGCCATATAAGCTTATGGAAACAAAGCCACAGTTTTAAACACTGAGCAGACAGTTGTTCCAGCTCAGAAACCCAGGATTCGCTTCCTTTACGTGTTTGTACATGAGACAGTGGTGAAACTGAACTGCTCTCAAAGAAGCATGGACACTTTGGGGTGAGGGAAAGGGGCTGTGAGGCTGCTCATAGGCAGGACAGTACAGCCCCTTGCTCACTTGCCTCAAGCACAAGACTTGTAGCCTGGCTTTACCTACCGCACCTTCTGGAACACTCCAATTTCCGCTTCCATCTACAGAGAGCGAGGCTCCGGTGACAGCACCTGGATGGTGGGGCAAACTGAGCCAGTAGCCACCTCACAGGCAGTGTAAGCGGGAGAAAGCTTCACCACCACATCGATGCTATCCTACCTGTTTTGCTCTGATAGCTGCAGACTCCAAGAAGATCCTCTGTTGTTTGTTCTCAGCTTGCCCTGTCTTCCTCTGTTGTGTTCCAGTTCCACAGCCCTCTGAAAAAGAGGAAAAGGATGTTAGAGGTGCCGTGAGGGAGGGCACCCATTCCACACCAAACACATAATGTTTGTTAGCTACTAAAATGTCACCAAAAGTACCACCAGCTCATCTGTTGAATTGGCAGAAAGAGAGGAAAAGCAAATAAAAACTCAGTTCCCACCAGTGACTGGAAGGCTTGGGGACTTGGCAGAGAAAGCCAATGCAGAGATTTCCCCCACGGGGGCACTGGCATAGCTGTGCCTCGAGATGTTCACACAGCAGGCTGCCAACACAGAGTGGGGAAAGGGAAGGAGGCTTTGCTCCTGGGGCCACCTTCACAGCAATGACCCTACAGCACACGTAGGGTGGAGGAAGACAGAGCAGAGGAGCACGGTGACACTTGGTGCTCTGCAAATCTTTAACTTCTGCAGTCCTTCTGCTAAAGGACTTCCCAAAGTTCCCCAGCACATTGGCACACAAAGGGGCGTGGGGAGGAAAGTTACTAGAATCCTCAACCCAACTGTTCTTGGGGCCAACTCTTTAAAAGTACAGAGAGCACAAAAAGCAAAGAAGAAAAGACCCCCAAGCAGCCTCGAGGAAAGAAGAGGAAAGGAGCACTTATATGCTGTAAGGAGAGAGCCCCAGCACAGAGCAGCTCTTCTCTGAATCAAGCCCAACAGGCTGCAGGTGCTCTGCTCTCCTTCCCTTCAGGTTTAAAGCAACAGCTGCTGGAGCCTTGGAGCCAGGCAGTGGCCACCAGCCCATCCTATGAGCTTGAGCACACAACCTAGGAGCTATGTTTTTACTCATTTAGAAACTATTCTCTGTGTTTGGTGATAGCCCCAGGCTGCCTGCTGACTGACATATTCATGAGGTGTGTGGAGCTGCCAAGCTTGATTCCAAGTCCAGGGTTAACGTAGCCTTCCCCTTGAACCAGGTGAAAATGCCATTCCTGAAACAGCGATCCACACAAACAGCACTGTGAGGCTGAGGCAGCTATCAGAAAGTTTTCATTTCCTCAGGCACATGGTGCCTGCACTGTGTTAGAAAGGAGACAGGAGCTGTTTGGTACCCACTGCCTGAGCACCATGTAGAGCTGAGCTGCCAAGAGGATTCAAAGACCAAAGGATCACAGCACCCACCTCTGGAAATTGTTATGTCAGCTGGGCTTCTGTTCTCTTCTAACAGAATCACAGAATCATCAAGGTTGGAAAAGACCTTCAAGATCATCAGGTCCAACTGTCTGCTCTGCAATCCCCATCTCCTGAAACACCCTGTCTGCCCAATTGTGGAACCCCTCCAGGTGGAGTCTCCTTCTTTGGAGAGGTTTAAAACCCACCTAGATATGTTTCTGTGTGACTTGGTCTAGGTAATACTGCTGTGGCAGGGGGGTTGGACTAGATGATCTTTCGAGGTCCCTTCCAATCCCTAATGATTCTATGATTCTATGACAGTGCCTCCATCCCCTCCCTGGGCAGCCTCTTCCAAGGCCTCTCCACTCTTCCTGGGAAGAAGTTTTTCCTAAAATCCAGTCTGACCCTCCCCTGGCACAACCTGACCCCATTTCCTCTTGTCCTATCGCCAGTCCCTAGGTAGAAGAAGCCAACAGCCTCACTGTAACCTCCCTTCAGGTAGTTGTAGAGAGCAGTGAGGTCTCCCTTCAGCCTCCTCTTCTCCAGGCTGAACAGCCTCAGCTCCCTCAGCCTCTCCTCATCAAACCTGGCCCAGCACCTTCTCCAGCACCTTCTCCAGCACCTTCTCCAGCACCTTGATGTCTTTCCTGTGCTGTGGTGCCCAACACTGCACCCAATACCCATGTGGGGGTCTCCAACCAAAAGTTGCCTCCAAAAGCTCTCAATAAAATCTGCTGACATTCCCAGCCTCTGCTTATTCCAGTAGAAACTGGGCATGGATGGGCAGGCAGAGAAGCCACAGACCATGGTGACTGCACATCATCAGACTATTTACACAGACCCCAGGGTACAAGTGCTGGTTCCCAAAGGTACTCAGGGATTTTGTACTCGATGCAGACACAGGGCTCAGCTTCACAAGGGCTGTGGGCCTCTGCTCCTGTACTGGGTTTCCCTGTCAGACTAATGTGTGTCTTCAACGACGTCAATGTGTGTCTTCATTTTATGTTTCTGAGTACCACGCAGAGTAAAGGTAGATCCCCAAGGTATGCAACAGGTAAGTGAAAAGTGCTTGCAATGTGTGAGGGCAGCCCAGAAGGCTGACTGTATCCTGGGCTGCGTCAAAAGCAGTGTGGCCAGCAGGTCAAGGGAGGGGGATTCTCCTCCTCTGCTCTTGTGAGACCTGTTCTGGAGTCCTGAATCCAGTTCTGGAGTCCTGTACCCAGTTCTGGAGTCCCCTAGACATGGAGGTGTTGGAGTGGAGCCAGAGGAGGCCATAGGAATGATCAGGGGGCTGAAGCCCGTCTGTTGTGGTGACAGTCTGAGGGAATTGGGGCTGTTCAGCCTGGAGAAAAGAAGGCTCTGAGAGGACCTTAGAGTAGTTTCCAGCACCTGAAGGGGCTACAGGAAAGCTGGAAATTTACTAGAGCATTTAGTGACAGGACAAGAGGGATGGGTTCAAGCTAGAAGAGGGGGGGTTTAGATCAGATGTTAGGAGGAAATTCCTCCCTGTGAGGGTGCTGAGGCCCTGGAACAGGTTGCCCAGGGAGTTTGTGTCCAGAGCTCCATCCTTAGAAGTGTCCAAGGCCAGGCTGAATAGTGCTCTGGGCAACCTGGTCTGGTGAGAGGTATTATGGTCAATGGCAGGGGTTTGGGACTGGATGATCTCCAACCTAAACCATTCTGTGATACCATGATTCCATGAAAGTTGGAAGGAAAGGTCAACTGAAAAGACAAATGCCGGTGAGACTGAGGTTAATGAGCCCAGAGCTGCTGAGTGAGAAACATTTTTCATTCAGAGATGGGAAAATAAACAGAAAAATCAATCCCCTGTCCCTCTCTGCTGCATGTATCCAGATGGAAAGAATTCAAATGCATCTCACTGCCTGTCGGGCAGACCTAACAAAGCACAAAAGCACTGTGGTCCTCTACTGCTTTGGAGGCACGCGGGAGGGACATGTCAGTCTCAGGCACCAAAATGGGTGAAGTAGCCACTTTGGCTTTTGCAGACTAGTATGAAGGGGTGTGAGACAACAACCAGCTGTGAGTAGGAACCATTGCAGAGCACAGGTTGCCTCTTGACTGAGTTGTGGTCCAACAGTAACAGAGCACAGAACCTGCTCCTGCACAGCAGCAGCAGCGGCAGCAAGGTGCACTCACTGCAAGGCAGGGGAATGCAGAAAAGGGTAATCATGCCTGAAGATGTGTGGGGATCAATAGTGGAGAGAGACTGCAGGGAGATCTTCATCACCATAGGGTTTTGTTTGTAATCTCCCCTGCTTGCCAAAGGAAGCTATAACCATCTCAAGTTATTTCAGTTGGGGCTGAACCCCCGGGGCGTTGTGGAATCCCCTTCTCTGGAGACATTTAAAACCTTCCTGAACACGTTCCTGTGCAACTTGGTCTAGGTGATCCTGCTGTGGCAGGGGAATTGACTAGATGATCTTTCAAGGTCCCTAATGTTCTGTGATTCTGTGGTTCTGTGATTCATACAGGTTGTTTTGTTGGGGACAGCTTCAGGCACCCACACAGAAGTGTTTTATTAACCACTGGTTCAAGACAGCCTGAAGTGTGCAACAGAACCCATCGCCCTGGGCAGCTCTTCTGCTCACTCTTGAATGGAGCGAGTGGGGAGGGTTGTCAGTGATGTTCACTGTGCATGGACAGCCTGTCATTCACATGACCAAATATGTTGAAGGACACACATTACTCTGGTTCCACCAGTGTGCTTCATTTGTATACTGGGTAGTTCACTGGACTTTCCCCCCAGTGTCACCAGCACTCCCATGGTGCAAGCAGGAAACCTGAGGCAGGAAGGCTTGGAGTCGTTATTTCGTGGATTTCAACCACGCCCAACCTTTAGCAGCAGATCAGTCCCCATCCTGAACAACACACAGATAAACTCCGGCACTGCGTGTGCTGTGCAGTAAAAGTTAACAATCCCTTATTCCTTAGATGAAGTGTCTTTTCTCAGAGAACACACCCTGAAGGGCTCAGCAGCAATACCTCTATCATCCATCAAGTACTTATATGGGTCCCATCACTGCTCTTATGGTAGCTGAGCAGTACAGAGCCACAGAATCTCATATGGAATCAGAACCAGCAAATAGTTTGTCCAATAATTATATTAAGGCAACCAGGGCAACTGAACAAGAATCCCAGTGAGCTCCAGGCTCTTTTTATGGTGCTGAATCACTCAATGTGTAATTGATTGATTGCAAATGGCTGTTGATAGGACTGAGTATCTGCATCACCTGGGAGAAAGACACCGCTGCTTGAGAGACTGAGATGTGAACTACAGAGAAGAGGGTGATCCCCATGTCTTCTGTTACAAACCTCTCAAAACAAGGAATTATTGTCTTGCCACCAACAATCATTACAAATTTCACTTTGCTTTTGTAAGGAAGCAGGAAAGAGGCAATGAGAAACAGACACAAGAAAGTAGGAGCATGTGCATCTCCTCAGGAAAGAATCACTTTATTGTGGTCCCACGGCCACTAACATCTTCACAACGTAAATACAAGATACAACACTGGGTATTGCTTTGTACTTCTGCAGGGTACAAGGCAGTTCCCTGGGGCAGAACCAAGACTGTGAGAACATAAAGCTTTCCTACACCTGCTTGGTGTTGTGAATGTGGCCTACTGCTAGCAATGAATGTGCTCTGGTGTCCTCATCTCAGGCAGGCACAGGAGAAGGGGTTTTATTTCTGAGGAAGGAACTACCTCAGAAATAAGGCTGTGATAAGGCTGAAGCAGCCCATAGAATCATAGAATCCTAGAATGGGCTGGGTTGGAAGGGACCTCCTATGGTCACCTAGTCCAACCCCCCTGCAGTGAGCAGGGACTTCCTCAGCTAGATCAGGTTGCCCAGAGCCTTGTCCAGCCTCTCCTTGAAGATCTCCAGGGATGGGGCCTCAACTCCTTCCTGGAGGAGGGAGTTGAGCAGCCTGCTGCAGTGTTTAACCACTCTCATACATCTACCCATGCCCAGGACTGATGTGCAGGAGCACCAGTAGCTGCAGTACAGCAGTGACCTGCTGGTAAAGCAGAGGTGCATGTGGAGTTATGTTCCTGAGCTGGGAGACCTAGTACACAGCAGGACCTCGGAGCTGAGAACAAGTCAGATGAAATATGAAGCAGGCTGATGTTCAGCAGCACATCCTTTGGGATTAGGAAGGTGTAGGGAGCAGTGCGTTTAAGAGTGGAGGGAGGTTGGATGGAGTGAAATCAAATCAGATGATTCGATATAACTCTGCCCAGAGAAGAGCTGCCCTGCAGTACTCAGCCTTCCCCTCAAGAACTGTTCTCCAGAAATCTCTACAGCAGGAAGGCTGTGGCTGGCAACCATCTGACCTTACCAGTAGGTCAGAGGAAATGCACCAGGTTTCTTTTCCAGATTCATCTCACTCATCTACAGACAAGGCCCACAAACCAATGCTACTTTGTCAGGGATCTGCCTTGACTTTCTCAGACAAACTTTTAGTCTGCAAGACACAAGAAGTCTAGATAGCAAGAGAGTGAAGAAGTCTGTCACCAGAGGAAACGTGAGGTCTTGGCCACAAGGTACTTAGCAGAACAGGATCACTGCTGGCCAGAAAGCGTTCAAGAAAACACAGGGCTTGAGACAGAAACAGTGTTTGTGAAGCCAGCAGTGGAAAGAGGTCTCTATTTCAAACAAGAAATGTCTCATGTGCTTAGTGACCTCTAAGGTGACCGGCCTGCACAGGAAATCTGTGCTACTTGATTAAAATAGAGGCCAGAGCCTTTGCAGTTCACTCATGGAAATGTCCAGAAGTGAGAGGAAAAGGAAGACACCTCTCTGAGGCTGCTGCTTCAGGGTGGTCTGAAGGGCACCGTAACACACCTGCAGTGCTGCCTGCTCCCCATTTCTGAGGCGGGGGCACAGGGGAAGGGAAAGGGCTGCCAGATGCCATTTAGGAAGCAGCTCCTCTGTGTCTGCTGTTACCTGACACATAGGGCTCCAGGTGATGCCCATGCTGAGAGACCTTGCTGGAGGGTAAAGTCAGGGAAGGAGGCAGGTGCTGCAGCATGCAGGATCACTCAGAATGAAGCACTTGGTGGGGAGAGCATGTCAGAAGAAGATCAGACATACTGTGGCTGTCACAGTTACCTTGTCTGGGGAATTATGTACCACTTCTAGCTCCAGAGCTTTGGAACCTAGCAACAGCCTCACACAGGCAAGGTGGCAACACGTGCAGTTTACAAGGGACCATTATGTCTTCACCACGAACACTTAGTTCCCTTAGCTTGCTCGTAAGTCTGCACTGCAGCAACCCAGGTGGCTCCAGCTCGGTAAGAGCCTCACTGTGTGCTCACCCTGCTTACTCCCAGCACTGAGAACAGCAGCTGCTGGGTGGTTGCATTGGGGAAGGAAGAGCCAAAGGATGATATCCCCACTGCTTGGTGGTGAGGAGGGAGCACACAGGGGTACCAGTGGCTCTGGAGCAGGTGAGATAGTCATCGCTTCTAGACAAGAGGCTGTTTTAGAAGCGGTGACCCACAACCTCCGTCTGGCCCCTTGATGGCTCTTGCAGCTGGCTCATGCTCACTGACCAGGGACAGCCTTTTCCTGACCTCAGGTCTCATGCCAAGTGACAGAGCAGACATCAGGCAACAGAAGTCCCTACTTCTCCCAGGTTCAGAAGGAAGAAATTAAGTAGAAGCCCTGGGTCTCCCTCCTGACATCTGAAGTTGGCTCCTTTCCTCTCTGCAGAATGTAGGGAGTAAAAGAGATCAAACTGGTCTGGCGAAGCCTGTGTGTCTTTTTACCGCAAGCACCTTCTGTTCTGGCTGGTGCCGCTGCTTTCACAGCTGGAAAGGGAAATTTTTTTTTTGCCTTAAATAAAAAGAAAAAAGCTGGCTGGACTCTTTTCAATGCTCTGGGGAGCTTCAGGAAGCCACATGAAGCTGAAATGCTCTCTATCATAGCTCTGGCAGTTCCCCACAGCTCCCTGGGTGTCACCATAAATTAAGTTATGTTGGCCACACTTAGATTATTTTGCTGAACATAACTCAGGGAAGGCAAAAACATGGAAAACCTCTGGCTTTAGTAGCAATTAATGAAGATGTCTTGATGATGGAACCAGATGTTCCCTCAGGACTGGCCCTGGACAACCTGCATTAACGTGCCTGCACCAGGCTGCAAGAAGGCTGCAGAGGGACTGTTTACGAAGGCCTGGAGTGATAGGACGAGGGGCAGTGGTTTCACTTGAGAGAAGGGCAGATTGAAATGGGCTGTTAGGAAGAAGTTCTTGAGCTGGAGTGGGGTTTCAGCACTGGGACAGATTGCCCAGGGAGGGAGTTGAGGCCTCAACCCTGGAGATATTCCAGGGGAGGCTGGACAAGGCTGTGGGTAACCTGATCCAGTTGAGGATGTCCCTGCTTACTGCAGGGGGGTTGGACTAGATGCTCTTTGGAGGTCCCTTCCATGGTGGGCCATTCTAGGATTCTATGATTTTGAAGTGACCCTCAGAAGACACCTTCTGCTTCCTGCCTCAAAGACGGGAGGAGAAGAACTAAGAGGAAGCTAAAACCTGTTGCAACAGGATTGGATGCGGCACTTGGTGCCATGGTCTAGCCTTGAGCTCTGTGGTAACAGGTTGGACTTGATGATCTATGAGGTCTCTTCCGACCTTGGTAATACTGTGATACTGTGATAACAGAGGTTCTACTTTCATGACAGGAAGCAGCAGGCTCAGACTACACACAAGAACTAGGCACAACAGAAGGGAACAGACAATCATAGAATCATAGAATCACTACGGATTGGAAGGGACCTAGAAAGATCATCTAGTCCAATCCGCCTGCAACAGCAGGATCACCTAAACCAAGTCACACAGGAACACATCCAGGCGGGTCTTGAATATCTCCAGTCAAGGAGACTCCACAAACACCCTGGGCAGCCTGTTCCAGTGCTCCGTCACCCTCACTGGGAAGAAGTTCCTTCTCAGGTTGATGTGGAACCTCCTATGTTCCAGCTTACAACCATTGCTCCTCGTCCTATCACTACAAGACACCGAGAACAGCCCAGTTCCATCCTCCCGACAACCATTCCTCACATATTTATAGACATTAATGAGGTCACCCCTCAATCTCCTCTTGTCCAAGCTAAAGAGACCCAGCTCCCTCAACCTCTCCTCATAAGGGAGGTGCTCCACCTCATTTATCATCTTCGTTGCCCTATGCTGAACTCTCTCCCATTCTCTCTACGACACTCAACAGTCACTGAACATTTCCAAAAATGTTCTCTTGTAAGCAGACAACCCCTGCAGCAACCAGGGTGAACAGCAAGATCCTTCCAACCAGCTTTCCCTCATCACTGGCTCTTCCCATGAGTAGACCAGGCCTTTCTTCTGCTTCCTTCAGAGGCACTGGGAAGCAGCCAGAGCAGTTATTTAGGGTTTGTGGTCTTCCAGCACAGGTCTTCCCTCACAGCAGGAGTCTGCTCCTGTGCCATGAGCCACTGTATCCCCAAGGAGCAGCCTGAGTGAGAGCAACAGGGCCCCTTTGCCAGGGCTGAGTGCTGTGTCGAGGGGCTCTGGAGAAATGATGTAGATTTTTCCCGAGGGAAAGCACGGATGGGAGAGATGTGGCTGTTCCCTTCCCACATAGCATGGACATTCTAACATAGAAAGTTTAGTTCCCTGTATTTATGTGTGGATAGAGATGGTTGATACATCCTGCACCAAATAGGAGTGGCTTTACATTGTTCTTTCTTGTTTTGCTCCCACTTTTTTTAAAAGAGAAGTGTTTAGCTTACCCTTAACTTGCCCAAAGTTGGCCCTGACCTTACACCAGTACAACTTAGACTTCACTGACAGGCATTTCTATTTATGCTGCATGGAGTCACACTAGCATCAGTTTCTACCCATAGCAGCACCACGAAGATGAGAAGAGAAAGTACTGTGCCATGAGTGCTCCAAGGACTAAGTTGTCATAGCAGTATAATTACATTGGAGTCTACTTTGTATGAAAGCACACTGCCAGAACCTCATTTTGGAGGGAGAATCACTGTCAGGAGACAAAAGGAGTGCAGTGAGGCTCTGCTTAAATTGTGTTAGACAGCAACCAGCAAATGGGAGCTGCATCTCCCTGCAGACAAACCTACTCATACAACCCAGCCTGGCTGTCTTCACTTGTGAATTCAGACAGAGATCATGCAAAACGCTGCTCTGCAGACTTTAAGGGAACTATATGCAATCGTAAGCTCTGGCACAAAAGCCCTATTAATTTTAGATGCACACAGCATTTTCCAGAGGTTCCTTTTCCCCTGAATTAACGTTTAAGCAATGGTGCACTAGCTGGGTCACCTTTCTGTGGAATCAGTGATGTCAGGAGTCGTGCACACAGGGCTTCATCAGAGAGAAAATCCCATGAAGAGGCACCAGTTGTCTGAAAAATAGAAGGAAACCCAAACAGAACAACCAGAAAAAGGAATCAAACCAAAATGCATCTTAATTGCTTCTTGTCTGACACACTCAGGTGTGCTGCTCCCCTCAGGTTTCCAAGGAATACCTCAGCACCATCTCCTCAGGATGCCAGATCTCAGGATTCCATATCCAGCTGTCCACCTTGGCAAACTTAAGGCCTGGGGAATAAGTCTTATGAAGAGAAACTGAAGGAGCTGGGTTGGTTAGTTTGAAGAACATGAGGCTGAGGGGAGAGCTCATTGCTTCTTACAACTACTTGAAAGTATGTTGCAGAGAGGTGGGTACCGGTCTCTTCTCATAGAATCATAGAATCATTACAAACTGGAATGGACCTTGAAAGATCATCTAGTCCAATACACCTGAGACAGCAGGATCACCTAGACCAAGTCACACAGGAACACATCCAGGCGGGTCTTGAACATCTCCAGTGAAGGAGACTCCATAACCACCCTGGGCAGGCCATCAGTGATAGAACAAGAAGGAAGGGCCTCAAACTGCACCATAGGAGGGTGAGGCTGGACATTAGGAAAAGTTTTTTTCTCAGAAAGAGGAGTCAGACATTGGAACAAGTCTGCCCAGGGAAGAGGTTGAATCCTCATCCTTGGAGATGTTTAAAGGTCATTTAGATGTGCTATTGGGGCATATGGTTTAGGGCTGAACTTCGTAGAGTAGGGTTGATGGTTAGACTTGATGATCCCAGGGGTCTTTTTCAACCTGAATGATTCTATTCTATTCTGAACTATCCTAAGCAGAGAAACTTCCCCATTGCAACACAGTCCTTAGACCAACTGTCCTCCACATGCCTGGGATGAGCACTGTGAAACCCCCGGCACAAGCTGGGGTGGAGGTGACAAGCAGCGCATTCCCTTTTTTTCTGAAAGCCTCACACCCCCTTGCATTGCTGAGTACTCCAATAGGGCAATTACTTTCAACAACTTTATGTAGGTTTGCAGTTTGTATGACTAACCCATAAGTTGTTTTTTATAAAGAATAAGAACTGTGAAAAATAAACAGCAAACAGTCCTGACAGCCCAGGTCTATGAACCAGAGACAGGCGGGCACCCAGTTTCTGCAGCGACCTGGGCAGCGATCTGGGGCAGCAACCTGGGGCAGCCAAAGTTTTAGGGTACAGGTCAGCAAAGTAAAATAGGGGAGAGATAATCATCAGGAAATCAGATATTTGCTAGCAGAGCATTTACTATAGATAACCATAGAGTAAACCAAAACTCATCAGTAAACCTGGTTTTCTTTCCCCCCATTTGACACTGTTCTTTCTTTTTCAGAACATAAGGACTTTTTTGCTGGGGGGGGGGAAGGGGTTGATGGTTTGTGCAGCCTTTATGCCTTTGCTGGTGAGGAAAATATTTTCTGAGAACAAGAATAATTGATGTGGTGTCTGAACACAGCACCTACCTTATGCTGAAATCATATTTGTGAATCCTAAGCAGCTCCATTTGTCACCAGAAGACACTCACACTGGAGCTTCTCTGTGACCATCTCAGGGTCAACATCATTACATATTTTGCAGCCACTCCAAATCACATTTGAGGCAGAAGTTTCCTACAGATCCTTCTTCCTATGTTGATGGCTGCAGATATATTTCTGAGCAGTCAGTGTTGTCTGTGCTATGTTTGATTTTTGAGGTGTAAGCAAACACTGGATAAAAAGAAAACAGTTACCTCTTACTTTTACCAGTCTGCAAAAGGACTCTGTCACAGATTTCCTGTAAGATCCTGACATCCTTTCCAGATAAACATTTTACAGGCTCCTACTTCCTTATTCTTGTAATTGCACAATCATTAACATTATCTACCCCTGAGTTAAACCTCTTCTTCTGGAGAGTGACAGTAAAAACACTTCAGAAGTCAACTTAAGCTCTATCCTTTCTGTTGATATTGGGTGGGGTTTTTTCACACAACATAGAGCCAGAGCTGCCTGATTTCTGGTGTGGATGCTGTAATGGGGCTGAGTAGGGTGATTCTTCAGAGGCCAGACCTGGCATCCAGCCCAGCTGCCAAAAGAATATGAGACCTAATTTTCAGCCATTCAGTTTCTCTTTCAAAACTACTGCAAGCCCAAGCTCCTTTCAAGGGTTGAGATCCTTGAGGGTGTTAAGGAGCCCCATGCACTAGGGACAGAGTGAAGGTGGTGGCACCATATCAGATCTTAATAGTGCTCTCTAAATTGAAGAAATTGGTCCCATCTGTAGTAGAGCTTATTCGTATTCCTTCCTCGTTTTCAAATCTTTCTGTGATCATTCTGTCCTGTCTGTTTGCAGCCTAAGAAAGCCCACTGAAACAAACAGCTGGCTGCCCTAGCAAGTAGCAGCAGCTCACCTTCACAGCCTGGGGACAACAGGAAAGCCACTGCCTGGACAGGATCAGGAACCACAACCCATCCACCTCCCTCACAGGACTCCTAATACCTCTGAAGTCCCAAGCCCACAGCTGTGAATGCCAGGCAAAGACTTGGAGACAAGGCAGTGTTTCTCAGAGATCCTGAGATCACCACCTCTCTGTTTGTACCCACAGCTGCTCTGAAGACCTTGTGGCTGAGTGTGTAAACTATTCATTTGGTCTTGCCATGAGGTCTGTGTCTGCTCACAGAGCTGCCAGAGGAGAGTCCCTTCTTGTCCTGGGATGAGCCGAAGCTGTTGCTATGCCCTACTTTCTTCCTCAGGCTAGATTTGCTTCTAGCTCCAAGGAAACAGCTCAAGCAAGTTCACTTTGTCCTTTTGGCTAATGATCTTGTTCTGGCCCCTGCACTGTGCTCTGCCTGTAGCTGTGTTTTCAAAGCAGCTCAGCACATTGCATTAGGAGCCTGGCTCAGCTGGCAAGAAAAAGGCAGCAAATCCTTTTTCCAGGTTATTTTTCAGCTGGATCAGTTTCCCAGTGTGGCCCAATGGATGGCCACAGCAACACTGCTGACTGCATTAGCATGCAGATCTCTGGGGTCAGGAATAAGCAGCTGGGAGCCAGTGATTTGTTTCAATACAGATCAGCTCCTTTAGCCAGGTCTCATGGTACCCATCTCTACAGCAGTGCCTACACAGTGGAGACACAGGAATACAGGATGGGAGGAAGAGGACTTGGCCAGCAGCCTGGACTTGGATTGACTTAATCAAACTGACTTCAATTACTAAGAGAAAAGAATAAAAATGTTCACTTCCATTTATTTGCTTTTCCAGAAAAATCACTTTAAAAGACTGGTCAGCTGGACCCCCTCAAGAGAACCCCAACCTCCAATCCTTTTGGTAGTTGTTTTTTTTCCTGTTTCTTTGTCAGACCTGATAAACATCCCAAGGCTTCTCTATTGTTTCCACTGACATCACCCATTGTAACAGAAGATGTTAGACCTTCACATAAAGGTGGTCTCTGTGTTAACGTTCACACTGGGAAAGAACACAGAGAGGATGTAGGCTGAGGCAGTTCCCGGCTTAAGAGACTCAGAATCTGGGAGATAAAAGGTCAGGAAAATTGTTTTGGATGACTGACTCCAGAAGAGAATTACATTCATAACTGGAAAACAGTGAGAGCACCAACCCAAGCTGTAATGGCTCGTTTAATGAGAGAGAGCTACTGCCCAGAGCACCTTCAGCTAAATGTACTCCACCAAGGCTACTTCTGACACTACTGCTACAGCACACAGCCCACAGCATGGAAATGGCAGACAGCAAGCAGTGACCTCCCAACAAGTGATCATCAGTGGGGCTCAAACGAATGGATGAATGGCTGTTCTTCCAGAGCTTCCTCTGAGAGTACTGATTCCAGAGCCCCTGGGAATACTGGTCTTTACTTGTTGTACTTGGAATTGGATGTTGAAATATCTAAAATACACAGTTTTCCCAGTGATGTCTATTAATGCAGCTAATTCTCAGTCACATGGGTTTTCCCAAGTCAAACATACTCTGACATCTGCTTGTGATACAAGCAGTGGTTCCACGACCACAGTGCAGCTGCCTCCCTGTTAAACTCATGGCCCCCCCACTGCCTGTTATGATCAAGTGTAACTTTCGTCACTGGAGGGGGGTGTCTGAGATCTGAAGCAAAACAGGCTGAAGATGATCTTTTAATAGCTTGTGCTACTGCAAGTGGGGCTTTTGGCTGCTCTGCCTGAGTGCTCAGGTGAGTATCCCTGCATGGGAACACATGTCCTGCTCTACAGCAGACAACTCACAGCACAGTGAGGAAGGTATCGAACATCACGACTTGTACAGAGAGGGGAGCAGGGACCTAACCAGGCAGCTTCATGCTGCCTGATGATGAGTTAACGTGCTGTTTCCCCTGCGCTGTCAAAGCTGCTGTCAGCGTTACGGCCCATTTCCCCTTCTTGTTAATATCCCTGTCAGGAGAAGGAAGTGCCACGGTGTGCGCTAGCACAGCGCTGCTCACGCTGGCAGCCTACTGGGTTTTGATTACCTGCATGTGCCTCTAAAATCTGTATGGAATTGTTTTCCCATGGGAGTGTGGGGTGATGAAGGCAGAGACAAGCTCAGCTACCTGGTCACTCAGGAGTGGGAAGGGCTGTGGCTGCCTGCATCTGCTCCTGTTGCCCTGCTTGTGACCTGGGCTCTAGCAAAATCATGCTCTGAGACCTGTGAAAGGTATTTTGGAATGACATTCAGAAGCCTTGAAGTTTCTACAAAGTTTTAGATACCTGGCAAGCAAACATTGTCAGTGGAAGGGGGGGATGTGCTGACTTTCAGCCTTGTTCTGCAAATACCCCCAGTGACCCCAGGTCTCACTGGGGTCAGTGTGATGCTGCCTGCATTCTGTGCCTCTCTTCCACCCCTTATGCCAGTGAGGGGTTTGCTATTGGGGCCTTTGATCCACTTGTGCGTTTGGTTGGGCTATGCAGCATTGACCAAAAGAGAGCCACCTCACTTTGACTTCTCTTGGTGCCTGTAAATGAGAAGAACAAAGCTGATGGACAGAGAACTATTTTCTAGGGCACCTCACGCCTCTGGAACCAGAGATATAGGGCATGAGGTAGCTATGACTCACAGAATCACGGAACATTAGGGATTGGAAGGGACCTTGAAAGACCATCTAGTCCAATCCCCCTGCCACAGCAGGATCACCTAGATCAAGTCACACAGGACCATTTCCAGGCAGGTTTTAAATGTCTCCAGAGAAGGACACTCCACAACCCCCCTGGGCAGAGTGTTTGAGAGCTCTGTCACCCTCATTGAGAAGTTCCTTCTCACATTTATGTGAAACCTCCTCTGTTCCATGATATAACTCCCTCATTCCTTTCACTGATCTCTGGTTCTACTGCTTAATTGAAGTTACAGAAGGCTTGTGACTTGTGAAACTGTGTTTTCTGCTCAGAACACGATAGTAAAACAGCTCTGGCAGGTGTAACATCCACATCGCTCCTGTTGACTTACATCTCCAGACTTTGTAACATCACTGCTCCGCAATCTATGACAAGCTGGTCCAAGGTTACCTATCCCAACACTCACAAACTGAAGCTCATAAATGTTTAGCAAATTACTGCAAAACTTTCCTAAGCAGTTGGTTTAACCCTTCAGTCTGTCTTCTCCTTATAAAGGTTTTATGGATCAATTGGCAAATTCAAAATGTTCTGGCAATGACAGCTCCGTCATCTTCTCCCCCCCCCCCCCCCCCA
>VXBP01003851.1:30439-84236 GCA_013400115.1 Rhinopomastus cyanomelas
ATACACCCACTTTACAGAGTCTGTGTACTCAAGCAGCTTTTGAGGGATGGGGCTTGCTCTGGGAGCTGACATAACTACATCAATCAATTTAAAGACACTGAGAACACTGGGGAGACCCCAATGAAACCCGATGCCTGAATACTGAGAGGAAGTGCCCCACTCTGCTTGGGCATCATCCTGCCGTTGCAGACAGTTCCCCTTTCCCATTTCCCTGCAACACTGACTGTGGCTGAGACCCCAACAACTCATCACAGCAGGGTGCATTATTTCAGCCCACGCTCTATGTTTTATTGCCTAACAATTCCAAGGGCAGCACTACTGCAAAATCCTTCACATCTTAACGCAGGCACTGCCAGCTCTTGCACTGTGTGAGGTTTGACTGCTGCTAACTTACGTCAAACTCACCAAGAGCTGCTCTTGATTTCCTTTTGGTTTTGTGTTGTTTGCATTGTTTTGTTTTTCATGGACAAGGAGTATCAGCACGGAATGAAAAGGCAGGGGGCCGTTTCTGTGACACATTGCATTGTAAATACTTTTACCAGAATATGGAAGCAAACTGCCTAATGAAAGAACTCAGGAACCCAACCATTCCTTAGCCAGGCAACACTGGACCTGTAGCCAAGTGTTTACAGTAAGGCTTGCAAACAACTGCCTCTGACTAAAGATCAAGTGGACAACGATGGAGGTAGGTAATGTATTGAACAAGGCTTCAACATGAAAATAACATCTGGGAGATATAAGATGCATAGGTCTTTCAGAGAAGAACTATGATACAACATTGGAAGAGGACTAACAGCTATTAAACCAAATAATAAACTCTTCACTGAATCACAGGAATATTGAGGCTAGAAAGGCCCTCTGAGCTCATCCAGCCCAGCCCAAGACCTAACGCCAGCACAGCAGCCAGACCAGGGCACTAAGGGCCACAGCCAGGCTGTCCTTCAACACTTCCAGGGATGGGGACTCCACCACTGCCCTGGACAGTCCATTCCAGGGTCAGATCACCTTTTCCCCAAGAAAGGGCTTCCTAACATCCTCCCTGCAGCATGCACCAGAAAAGACAAAAGACAGAAAGGTTGACAAGCAGCAGGCTGGTTCTGTTGTTCAAATAACAGATATGGGAGGCTAGGTAAGAGAAAACAGCAACAACCCCCCCTCCAAAAAAAAAAAAACCAACCCCTAACAATAAAAAGGGGAAAAACATGGGAAAAGGATGAAGTTTTGCAAGAGGAAACTGCCTTGGCAGGGAGTGTGGAGAGGATAACGTACATACATGGAATATAACAGTCAACTGCCACAAAGCACCCAGCCAAAAGCAGCAGACTCTCCTGGCTGGGCTGGAGTGCACAAGCAGTGGTTTGGGTCACAGCAGGAAACACCACACACTCTGTTTTGTTAGGCTGATGCAGTGTTTTGCAAACATGGGGGTGGGGTGAGGTTGGTAGATATTAAAAGTCAAGGCAGGTTATTTCATTTATTTAGATTAAAGATAAATAGCTTTGAAAATGTGACTGATTCAGTGAGGAGTCTGAAACACAACCTTCTGTTTATTATGATTTAGCAAGTGAGAAGCAGAGAGGTAAAATCTACCCACACAATCGCTGTCACAATCTCGCTCAGCCCACAGAAGTGCTTTCAGGGGGTCACACTGCTGTTGTCCTGAGAAGATCAGTTTGCTTCAAAGTCCAGTGAAATAGTTTTAGAAAAGAAGCAGCTGCCTCTGCCCAAGAGCAGGCACAGAGCAAAGCCCCCGCAGAACCCCAGCCAAGCGTGATGCCAGAGGAGTTCACTGGGAGGAAAACCCTGACAGTGCATCACATCACTAAATGATAAAAAAACCCACCCGTAGGGACTGCAAAGCCTTGTCAGCTGCCCACTCTCTGTTCTTTAACTTTGCATTAGTTTAAGAGCAGAGCTCTCAAATTCTTCCTTCTGATTTTACTATAGCTTTAACTTACCCTCAGAGTTCCTTTGCCCGACCTCCAAGAGGCAGAATTGTGATAATCCCAGGATATCAGCAAGGTAAAACTCACAGAGAGAGATCCTATCTTTCATTAGTCTAACCGTCAGAGCTGGAGAAGCCTGCCAAGTGTGGACAGAGCCCACATTCATTAGAAGCAGATCAAGTGATTTCCAGCTTTGTGAGCTGCAGGAATGCTGAGCCTGCAGTTTGCACAGGTCACAGGCAAGCAAGCCAGCTCCAGCATCACACCTAGACGAGCTAATTCCTTGTGGAGATTCTGCAGCCAAAGATTGAACGGCTGGACTGCTGCACGCACTGAGGTGAGTTCCACGCTCTCCACAAATGGAGACTGCAGTCTTGTGCCACTGGACAGCAGCAACAGACTCACGCAGAGATGGACTCCTGACCAGCAACTCACTGGAGCTGCAGCCTGGCAATGCTTGGGATGCAGGGGTCCTGCTGGGCCCCAACTCTCCCTGCTTCTGCCTCACAGAGCAGCAGGACTGATTTGAGTCTGGGGCAGGGGTTCGCATTAGCAGGGCTGTTTCTCTGAGGGGACTCAGCTACTCCATTTCTCTTTGTGAACCCTTCAAAAGCACCATGAGGGTACTCAGCTCATCAGAACACCCAGTCAGGCTGGAAGTTCAAGGTTGCAGAGTTCTCTTTTCCCAGAGGATGAGGGTTGTGGAGGGTCTCTGACAGCTACCGCTTAAGATAAAACCATTAAGAAATTAGATCTTGCTGGAAAAAGAAAAAGCAATAGAAACCTGTCATTAACAGAAGCCTTAGAAAACCTTCAGATCTACTTTTTGAACCAAGACTCCATTTGCAGCATTTGTGGGTTTGTTTTCCTTTAGGGCTGTTTCATTTGGAGATGTTGATAATGTGAGTGCCAGGTGCTGTGGTGGGTTTTTTTTTATATCTTCATTATCTGAAGTCCACAGACCTTCGTCCTTTCAGGATTCTGCAATGCAGACAGAGAATTGCACAAGCTCACACGTATTTTTAACACAGAAAGGAAAATGTATTTAAGAATAAACAAACGTATTGCACCAAGGGATGAGTCTTGCGAGACTTATGGCACTAAAGGGTTCTCGCTGTCCTTTGAAGTACTAGCTTTCAGACACAAATTGCCACCAACTGCCTCTGTTCTTTATGTTTAAATGAGAAAGTACAAAGGCCTTAAGGTCTGGGTGCCTCGAGCTGCCTCTGGTTCTCCTAGGAAAGCAACTCCTTTCAGGCACACAAACTATGTAGATGGAATCACATCTATCATATATTAATAGATTGATAGATTCAGGTCAGGAACTTACTAGGATCACATAAAAAAAGGATGAAGAATTTCCTACAAAGGGCTTTTGAGCAGTGTTCGCACATTAGAAAGCAGAAAATGAAAGTGCTCAGTGCTCACCCAGCTTCACTTTTAAAAGCCAGAATCCTCTGCTTAAGCTCCATTACATCAGGACTAAGACTGAGTTGTCCTCAGACTATGGGACACAGCTTGCAGTTTGCAGTGGCTAAGTCACAGCACCACAACTGCAATGGAGCAGAAGGAAAACAGGGGCTCAGCACGTTCAGAACACAGTGCTCCCTTGAATTGCAGGTTATAGATCCTCAGTTCTGCAGAGGTCAGCCTAGGGGCAGGTGTGTTGGTTATGACTCTCATTCTGAATAGGAACTGAAAGCACCCTGCAAAACAGCTGCGGAAGAGAGGGTTTGGCTCTTCTCCCAGTTCATGGAGGTTACTCTGTAGGCTAGAGACTGCCATCACATGCAAAGACTTGTAGCTTAAATGTTTGGAAACAGAGATCCACAAATTATTAGGGGTTGGAAGGGACCTCCATCAAGTCCAACCCCCCTGCTTGAGCAGGACTATAGAACCTAAGACAGGTCATGCAGAAATGCATCCAGAGGGTCTTAAAAGCTCTCCAGCCTGTCCAGGTCTTGCTGAATGGCAGCACAGCCTGCTGAGGTGTTGGCCACTCCTCCCAGATTTGTGTCATCAGCAAACTTGCATCAGCAACCCTTGGAGGACTCCACTAGATACAGGCCTCCAACTAGACTCTGTCCCATTGACCACTACTCTCTGGCTTCTATCCTGTAGGACGCAGCATGGGTCTAACTCTGTGTACAATCCAGACTATGAATACGAAGGCAGAAACTATCTTCAGTCACATAACTGCACACTATTTGTCACCCTCAGGACTGCCATGTATCCACAGGATACAATCAACAATAAATTGCTTCTGAAGACAAGTTTGCATGAAACAAGAGCTGGATCCAGAGGAGCACATTTGTAGCTACTGCCCGAGCCAGTCCCTGCTGTAAAACCCTTCTGGGACATGAAGGGCTAGAAAAGCTCAGCAGGGTTTTATTGGCTGACAGTGCTGACAATGAAATGCTTTCTTTTCAGACCCAGCACATTAAACACCTGAATCCAGAGCCATCTGACAAGCATCTCTATTCTTTTTGTTGGCAAAAGAAACGTCCTGATACTGACTTTGAAGGCTGTTAAATGTACGGCCGGCATCATCGTGTTTTAAATGCTGCGGGATTAGTCGTTCCTGTGATCGCTGACTGCAAAATACACAGCAGAAGGATCCCCTTTCACCTCTCCAAAGAACATCTTGAAGAACAGATGGAAGCAGGGAGGTCTGGAATAGTGGAGAAAAGCCAACAGGAGCCAGTCAGCCTCAGAGGACATGCCAGTGAAATATTTTCCCCTCATGACAAAAGGATGATCTGGCCAAGACCCTCTTTGGAACCATGAAATCCACCTCACTGGTGGCCATGTGTGAGCTTCAATTGCCTTTAACTGCAAAGCAAACTGTTTCTCCTCACCTCTCCACTCCTTTTGGGGGAAATTATTGACCTTTGAGCCCTCCCTGTTCAGGAATGTATTTTCCTAGCGTACTCCTGCCTCTAACACCAGGTGGTGAGGCCAGGCCTCTCCAAAAAGTTTGTGTATTTTACAGGAAGAGGCACTTCCTTGTTTGCAGGTGGAACACCCGGCAGTGGGCAACCTGGCTGGACGACAGTGCAGGGGAAAGCACAAGCACAGCCACTGTGCTCTGCAGTGCGTTTCTATTTGCCCTGCCTTTGAACATAAATCAGGTCTTGTCTGAAACTGGTCCAGCCAGCACTGTTTTATAACAGAAAGGTGTTGGTATAGGACATGTATGATCTGTGGTGCTGTTTATCTCGTATAAATCAGATGCAATTGTTTTGTTCCGGTGTGCTTTGTCTGCATCCCATCACTCAGACCAGCTCACTTGGTACAAATTAATCCAAAAGCAAATCCCATGTAACCAAGAGCTCTTAGAATCATAGAACAGTTTCAGCTGAAAAAGACCTTTGAGACCATTGAGTCCAACATTTCCCCAGCCCTATCAGCACTACTAAACCCTGTCCCCCAACAAAATATCTACCCTTCTCTTCAACACCTCTGAGGACAAGGATTCAACCCCCTCCCTGGGCAGCTGTTCCAGTTTCTGACAGCCCTTTCAGTAGAGAAATTCCTCCTGACATCCAGCCTGAACCTCCACTGATACAGCTTCAGGCCATTTCCCTTGGTCCTATCACTGGCCACTAGGGAGAACAGACCAACCCCTGACTCTCCTCAACCTCCTTTCAAGTAGTTGTACAGAGCAGTAAGGTCTCCCTCAACCTCTTCTCCAGGCTAAACAGCCCCAGATCCCTCAGCTGTTCCTCAGATGACACCTGTTCCAAATCCTTTACTGGCTTGATAGACACCTCTGTCCCCTCTCGAGCCCTTCAGTATCTCTCTGGTAGTGAGGAGCCCAAAACCTCTCTGAATGGAAATATTTCCTGCTTTACGCCTTTAGCAGGTTTGTTTTCTAAATAGGGGGTTTTTTTGGTCTAGAACACAGCAATCCCAGTGCTGTGAGTTCATACTGGGAGAAATAGGCCACAGGCTACATTTAAGCCCAAACTTAAACACTTTAAGACTCTAAAGGACTGGCCCAGCAGTTTAATTGATTCCAGACACATTAAGAGCAAAAATCCATTGGACGTTCCTGGGGAAGTAATGGGGTGTGAATAATTTATTTGTGATTCCTCTCTCAGAGGTGATGGGGATTAACCCGGCTATTTCAAATTAGTTTGAGATTATTTTACAGTGCTGAGTAATATCCTGTTTGAAGGCAGATATTATACATCAACGAGTCAATGTTTGCGCAGTGAGAGGAAATTCTGACCACATACTCCGAGTTCAAGCGCTGGATGTTTTAGGAACACTGCTTGTAATTCAGAGAATAAACTAGAGGTGCTTTTCTCCCTCCCAATTCCCTCTGCTCCTACTTCCTCTTTCTTTTTACACCTTTAACACTCCAGGTGCTCCTCACTGGGATACCTGTATCACCCTAGTTCTAGCCAGTGCTGCTTCCAATCCTACACAAAACTAGACATAATTTTCACTAAATACATTTCAGAACTTTGTGGTCACAGCTACACAAACACTCACTAATGAGCAGGTGGGGCTGGTCACAGAAGGAGCCGTCCTTGCTCACAGAGAAACACTCATAGTTGTGGAGCTGATGAAACCTCTGCTACAACTTCTACCAAGGCAAGGGGAATGGGACAGCCTGTCTACATGAGTCCTTCTCAGAGGTCTAAATGCTCATGAAAACAAGTTTAGTGGTGATTTTCATGTATGTGGTAGTCTTGTTCATCATCTTCCTCAGCTCCTGTTAGAAATCAGCAGTTCTAAGCTCTCCTCCTTTCAAAGAGCTGCTTGGTGTTAGATCAGTCACTGGAGTAGCAGCCAGTGGGACAACAGCTTCTGCAGTGCAGTCTGTGCATGGAAATTGTTCTGGCACTAGTGGCACTGGTGCCACATCTAAACCGAGGACTTTGCAGGGTCTCTGCAGAGCTTTTAAGGCAGATTTCAATGCTTTAAGGTCAGTTTGCATTTGATCAAATGACCTGCAGCAGCTGACATCTCCATTCCAGATAGTGCTGCCATTAGCACATGGTTTGGTTTTGTCCTGGTGCACAGGAATTCAGACCATTCAGAGAACAACTGCTCCTTCTGTTATTGAAACAGTAGAAATGAGTAAGAAAGACAGACTTTGCATACTGTCCTTACAAGAAGGTGCTGCTGAAAGAGAACGTGATTCATTTTACTGGGAGCAACAAAGAGAAAAGAAGCAAAACCATCCCTGCTGAGTCCTGCTGACTGGGTCTGAACACTGCAATTGCAGCCCAGAAGGCCAATCACATCCTGGGCTGCACCAGGAGAAGTGTGGCCAGCAGACTGAGAGAGGGGATTCTGTCCCTCTGCTCTGCCCTGGTGAGTCCTGCATCCAGCTCTGGAACCCTCAGTACAGGAAGGAAAAGGACCTGATGGAGTGGGTCCAGAGGAGGCCACGAAAATGATCAGGGGGCTGGAGCACTTCTGCTGCAAGGACAGGCTGAAGGAGCTGGGGTTGTTCAACGTGAAAAAGAGAAGGATCCATCTGAGGGGACCTGAGAGCATACTTTCAGTCCCTGAAGGGGGCTACAAGAAGGCTGCAGAACAGAGGAACTGTGTACAGAGGCCTGGAGTGATAGGACGAGGGGCAGTGGGTTCACATGAGAGAAGGGCAGATTGAAATGGGCTGTTAGGAAGAAGTTCTTGAGCTGGAGCGGGTTTCAGCACTGGGACAGATTGCCCAGGGAGGGAGTGGAGACCCCATCCCTGGAGCTATTCAAGGTGAGGCTGGACAAGGCTCTGGGCAAGCTGATCTAGTTGAGGGTGTCCCTGCTCCATGACAAGAGCAATGATGCTGCTTTACTCAGAATTGTTTATTTACAGAAAGCTGCTGTTGAAAAAGATCCAAATTCCCTTTTTGTCCTCCACAAAGTGACAGTGCAGTCAGCTGGGTTTGATTTCCCTGAAATCATGTAATCCTAAGCAGCTGCAAACCTCTGTGGGCTTCCCTGGCCTGTACTGGGAGTGAGGACATCCTTCCCCAGGGATGGTGCAGCTCCACAGGGACTTCAGTGGAAGGATTTGCTGCAATTTTCTGGGCATTGGGTTGGTACCTGGGCAGACACAGAAGGTCAGCAAAGTCTTTCTCACTGCACAGTCACAGACAGGATTGGGAGTGGAGACAGGACTAGACTCAACACAAGCTACATGTTGACGCAGATGTGAGTCACAACGAGCGTGTTCCCAAAGGGCAAAAGGAACCTGATGGAGCACAGCTCTCCATGGGGAACAGCCAGCCACCACCCCACTACATGTTCTCATCTGTCTTCAAGTGCCTTAATCCAAGACCAGGGTGATGAGTGCTGGGAAAACACCTACATGAGGGAGAGGACAGGTGTGGCAACACTGGAGCTCATCGTGCAGCTTGGAGAAGCTGTTCTGCTCTGAAATGCAAACTCTTACAGGCAGAAACTGTCCCTTTGCCAACTAATGTGACATCAAGTGTGCAATAGCTATAATAAGTCACAAGTGTGCATCAAGCACTCACCAGAACTGGCAGATGCCAGGCTTCCTGGGCCATAGCGTACTGCTTGTGGGCCGCTGTTTCCATAACCTGAGTCCCAAGAAGACTTAAAGAGCTCTGAGGAGCCGTGGAAAGGTAATTTAAACAACATCGGCTCGTCTGAAAAAGGGTTTTTGCTCGCTTTGCTCCCCCCAAAAAGAAAACCCCAAAGGTTTTTCAATATATTTAATTTAAAATTTAAAAAATTTTAATTAACATTCATTTAAAATTAATACAGAAACATGTTTTTACACCTAAAGATTATATAGATATGTATGGACACACACATTCCAGCCCTCCTTAAACATCTGGTGCGTGGATGTAACAGCAGTAAATCAGTTCAAAATGAGACACTTTTCATAGAATCACAGAACATTAGGAATTGGAAAGATCATCCAGTCCAATCCACCACTACAGCAGGATCCCCTAGATCTAGTCACACAGGAACATGGCCTGGTGTGTTTTAAATTTCTCTAGAGAAGGAGATTCCACAACCCCCCTGTCACCCTCACTGGGAAGAAGTTCCTTCTCAGATTTATGTGGAACCTCCTCTGTCCAGCTCACACGCATTGCCCCTTGTCCTATCACTAGATGACACTGATCAGAGTCTGGCTCCATCCTCCTGACACCCACCTTTTCCATATTTATAAACATTAATGACATCACCGCTCACTCTCCTTTTTTCCAAGCTCAAGAGACCCAGCTTCCTCAGCCTTTCCTCATCAGGGAGGTGTTCCACTCCATTTTATCACCTTTGTGGCTCTACACTGGATTATCTCCAGCAGTTCTGTGTCCTTCTGGAACTGAGGGGCCCACAACTGGACACAAACTCCGGCTGTGATCTCACCTGGGCAGAGCAGAAGGGGAGGAGAATCTCAATCTGCTAACCACCCCCATTCTGATCCACCCCAGGATGCTGTTGGCCTTCTTGGCCACCAGGGCCCATTGCTGACTCCTGGCCGTCCTGCTGTACACCAAGACCCCCAGGTCCCCTTCTCCTATGTTGCTCTCCAGCAGGTCAGTCCCCAACCTCTACTGGCACCTGGGGTTGTTCTTGCCCAGATGCCAGACTCTACACTGCCCTTATTAGTGCATTAAATTTAATACTGTACAGCCAGACACAAACGAAACCAGGAGACAGTTTAGATGTGGCCACCACAGAAACAAAATCCATCTTTAAACACTCTCTGATCAGCTCTGGAAAGTTAAACCTTTACAAAACACAGAGCAAAACAAACAGTCTTATACAGCAGCCCATCCCTTCAGAGTTGGAATCCAGACAACTCTCATCATTGCACAGGGGAGATGGTGGTTTTGCAAACAGACACAGTCACAAGCAGTGCCAATTGCAGAGGAAAGAAACCATATTTTATCCTGAGGAGGGAAAGACAAACACACTTACACCCTCTCTGCCTGCCCCTTTCCCTGGCAGCAGCCCAGCTCAGCTGGGCCAATGAACAGCAACAGCATTCCTGGTCTTTAGAAACATCTGAAAGGAATCCAGAGCAATATATATGTGTCTTGGCTCTGCCCTTTTCCTGGTGTAAACCTGGTTATATATTAACTACATCGTCCTTTCTCATGTTCTCCTCCTCCCTGTTGAATGAGATCCAGGGGGAAGGGTGAAGTACAGCATCAATGCCCCGCTGAACTCCAGTGCAAACCTCAGACAAAAGCCACTGGTGCCTGAAAGGGACTGTCAAAAGGCTGGAGAAGGACAGGGAATGATAGGACAAGGGGTCATGGTTTGAAGTTGGAAAAGGGCAGATTGAGGCTGGACATGAGGAAAAAGGTCTGGAATCTGAGGGTGCAGGATCCCTGGAGCAGAATGCCCAGAGAGGTACTGGAGGCCCCATCCCTGGAGCCATTCAAAGTCAGGCTGGATGGGGCTCTGGGCAATCTGGCTGAGTGAGTGATGGCCCTGCTTGTTGCAGGGGGCTTGGACTAGATGACCTTTGAGGTCCCTGCCAACCCTATGTTCTATGATTCTCGGTCACAGTGAGGTCTTTTTTACTATGGTTGTCCATCATTCAGAAGCACCCTTAGCACCAACAACTAGACAAAACCAGCTCATTGACTAAGAAACCTTCCCCTGAGAGTGCTGCAGTTGTGCTTCCCAAGCTCTGGAGAACCACACCCAGAAGATAAGCTGTGTGGAGTGCTTCCAAGTGCATTCTGAAACACAGCAGACATCCCAGACCCGCTTCTCCACACAGGCTGTTCCTTACAACCTGAAACCCAGCCCAGCGGAGTCATGACTGATGACTGATTGTGTCAAATTTCTACTGGGCACGTCAGGCGCTGTGGCGGCTGATACTTGGAGAGATTACACCGAGTGCAGAGGAGTAATCCATTACTTTTATCACACTTTTGATCCTGGCAGAAAGAAGTGCCCTAAACAAATCACAAGATTTATTTGCAGTGCTTTCTAATTCAGCTGCTGAGACAAGCCGGTTATTGGGACTGAACAGCAAGGATATCTCACAATGAGAAGTCAGCCTAGAGAAAGACATTTTGATTTCTACAACGTAAAGGTTTTGGGGGAAATGAAAATCAAATCAGTGATAATTAAGGGTCTGCTTACTGCTTTGTTGTTCTTCCCGGGCTTGTCCTGGTATATGATCACTTCAGGGACTCCTGCTGCCCAGCACCACTGTGTTCCCACCTACCCCAACAGAACAATTCAGGAGCTGCTCTTTTATAAAAAACTCACTAGTAAATATTGCTTTATGAGTCTATGGTGCATTTTTCTGGCTTCCAAAGTTTTCCAATAGTACTTTTTGAGAGAAAGAGAGAGAAGAGACCGTATGAGTAGGTTCAGAACACAGACTGCTGATGTGAAATATTTTCCTTGAATTCCTCCTTAAAAATGTGATTCCTTCAGTCCTAAAATCCCAAAGGCAAGCCCTCTGCTAGTCCTTTCTTGAAATCATATGTGGTGGTGTTTACAAGGTGTATTTGCTATGTATATAAAGGTGTGTGGATGTATCTGTGTAAATTCATCACGGAGATATCCATCTATTTGTGTAAACAGCCACAGAGCTCACTCACTGCATCGCATCTGAACATCTTAACTCAAGCCTGAGCTCTTTGAGGTGACTTCAAACTAAGGTGAAATACCAAACAACCCCTGAAGAGTGATGCCTCACATGTTTATGAACCCTTTAAGTGCTTTCAGCAATCTTATCCCACGTGTGAAGCTTCTACTGTGGTAGGGCTTGATTCAGCAGTGATAACGTAACAGCAGAAAAATGCAGTAATTGCTGCCTGTTTGCGAATGAGTGTTAACTGAGCACTACACGTGTTACTGCAGCAGTTGCCTATTCTGCTATGAAATGTCTTCTAATTCTCCCTCAAGGAATCAAAGGGAAAAAAAAAAAAAACCAACAAGGGGAAAGAGAAGACCTATTTCTGTAAGTCTGGTGGGAATACACTGAGTAAAAGGACAAGCAGACTCCCAAAAGCAAACAGCAGCTACATCGACAACTTTTGTGGTTGAAAGAAATTATTCTGTTTATTTTTTTATCCCCCGTTCCATTTTGAAAGAATTTCAATATTTTTACATTTTTGTTTTAGATCTCAATATATAAATCAGTGCCTTGGATCATTTGGTATCTGTGAGATCAAGATTTATCTTCGGACTCTGAAGTATTTACACCTGAGTTTTGGGACTTCAGTGAAAGCACAGAGCAAAGAGGGCTACGTTTGCTGTGAAAATCACTGCTATAAAGCATTAGAAAAATTCCTATGGAGCTTTCTTTTTTAACCACTTTAGATAATATTTAAAAAGTAAAGGAAGGAGCCAACCTTTCAATTTGCCAACAATGTCATTTGACTTCATTTAAAATTCTATCCTACATACAATATTAACACCTAACAAAAATGTGGCACCAGTCAACAGACAGGCATCACTTTCTTCAGAAGCACAAAAGCCTAAGGTGGGCCAGGAGACTTCAACAGCGAAGCCACAGATCACAGAGTCACAGAACATTAGGGATTGGAAGGGACCTTGAAAGATCACCCAGTCCAATCCCCCTGCCACAGCAGGATCCCTTAGATCTAGCTGCACCTTTATGTGACTTGATTTATGAGCTCACTGACTCAGGCCACTCTTTTGTGTAAGAGGAAGGTAACGTCCATCCAGCTAAAAACACCCCCCTTTTACTGTATTACTGTACAGGTCTAGGGATGGCATTTTTCTTCGTTTGACTTCCTAGAAATGAAGTTTATAGCCTAGAATTTGATGTTTGATATCAGTCATGTAATTTGTCTGCTTTAAAGCTGTCAAGTTGGCAGCAGAACAATCTAATCCTTTAGAACTTGCAAAGCTTCCTTTTTATGAGATGCTGTTAGCACTGACTTCTGCAGAATGATTTCCCTTGTTCTAGGGATATTCAAACTGCTGTTGTGTGTGACTACAGCTTTCTTTGCCTGGGAATTTAAAGCAAGACTTTCTCATTGCTCTGTTTGCTGGAATGGAGCAGTCTGGACCACTGTCAATAATCACTTCTAGCTCTCTACTTCAGAAGGAAAGCTTCCTTGTTTGTTTTCATTACCATTCATGACTGAAAGAGACTTTCCTTCCTATTGCATGAGTCTGTACATACACGGGTTAAACTGCACCTACTGCTGTGTTCAGGGAAGTAAATCTGTCTGGATTTTGTCTCCCTCTCTACTTTTTCCTAGAAGGGTTCATGATAAGTGAACATAGAATCATAGAAAAAACTCTACAGCAGCAATCCCAGTGAAAAGACAGCCAGTACCTGAAACATTTGATGCCTAAATAGTATTTAATTAGGCACAAAAGTGTGCCTGTCTAGTACAGCATTAAGTCCCCTCTTCTCACAAATGCCATCAAAACCTCTTGGAGAGCCTGGGTGATACAGGACACACTGCCCTTCCCAGTGTTTTTAATGAATTGTTCAAATAACTTCGAAGACCAGCCAAGGACTTTAAGCAGAACCTGTGTGGTTGGCCAAGGGATGTAGTTCTCTTTTCCTAAGTGCACGTCTTCCTTCTGACTACTCTGAAATACTTCCCCTTTACAGAGGATATTGCACATTCAGCTGCAGCTCCCAAGGTCACACCACTGCATTTTGGAAGCGATGGCCCCTCTGACACCTTACAGCAACCCAGGAGAACCCCTATTTTAAGAGATATATTGCATGTGTTCGTCAGAAGTTTTCCAGTTTTGGAGCTGAGCTCCCTCACAGTTTGATATGACCCCATCTCATCCTGGCAGCTCACTAGAATTAAGATTCCCAAGTTGTTCCATGAAATCCTCCCTTGAGATCTCTCCTCGCTTAACAGTATACTAGGGACTAAGGTTCCCTTGAGTGAAATGTTCCTGGGATGAGAATTTCAGCCACGGACATCTTTAGTCTAGTTAACTACTTCAGGCCATTAGCTTTTCTTCAGTCATGTCATCCGTCTTTAAGCCACCTTTTGCCATTGATCTCTCCGTCCCTAAAGATCCATGGAAACAAGTGCACTCCTTCAGCCTCAGGCACACATTTAACTTCTTGCTCAGCAACAGTGCCATGTTCTTTGCCATAATTAAGAAAAATTTTGACTTATGTGCTTAGAGGGGAATTCGTCATCAGGCTTGGAGATGGGAGACCTATACAACTGAAAAAACACTCTGATGCAGCTCGCACAGATATGTTAAAGCTAAAAGTCTAAGAGAACCAGAAAGGGCCACTGTGATTGAAGACCCTTGCAGTGTAAGCTGCGCTGCTTTCTGTTCTCCAGGAAACGGGATGCTCCCTTCTAGCCCACAGACATTTCTGCCTAGAGTAAAAGGGTAGCTGTAACCATGTAGGCATCATAGGGGGTGCACATGCCCTACATACATCCAGTAGCACAGCAGAATGAAAAGGCCAGTAAGAAAGAAGCAGAATCTGAAGAGATCCAGCACTGTAAAGAGAATAACATGACAGGCCTGTGGATGCAAGTAGGGAAAGTCCTTTTGGTTAAAGGAGACAAAAAGGTTGGTGGCAAGGCCAGAAGGATGGTAGCTGGAGGGGCTTAATCAAAGCATGAGCAAGGGCATGTGCAGCAGGCTAGAAAGGCAGAGACACACTTTGCCCAGAGGGGTCAGCAAGCCAGCCAGCCAGCAAAGAGTAGCAGTTCACCAACTTCACCCAAAACACACTACATCTTCTTCAAAGGTGAAAAAAGCCTCACTAGGGACTTTAAAGGAGGCTTTGCCCCAGGAAAAGGGTATTTGGAGCCCTCTGGTTTATCTTCTCCCAGGGATATTAGCACCAACACTCATATCCTCCACACAGCCCTGCTGGGCTCCCGAGTCTCTGAACACTGCAGATGTGGAAGCCTGGGAGCACTGGCTATCAGGCAAGTGGTCTTCCTCCTTTCCTTGAAAGTCAAGTCAGGGATCAGACCAGTTTTCATGAGTGACAAGAAGCCTGCAGCCAAATTCAGATGCTCCCACAAGTGACCTTGTTGGACTTGGCTATGACAAAGCAGACTCTACTGGCCTTTGTCTTTGGAGATCTCTGAGCACTGGTTTCCTTTCCCAAGAGGCCCTGGACTGCTGCCTGCGTTCTTGTTCTCTCTCTCTCTCCCTTTTCACCTTTAACTCCACCTTTCTCTTCTCATCCTTTTTCCTTCATTACAGTCAGCCATACACAACATTCACAATTATTTTCAAAGGTGCTGAGTTAAATGAGCAGTCCCCAGCTTAGCCTGACAGAGAAATTAGAGTCAAGCTGATCAAGACATATACCCAAAGTGCAATGGAAGCACAGAACCATCTGTGTGAAAGAACTTATGGGAAAAGAAAGAAAGAAGGCATTTTAGGAGAAAGAGCAGCTGCTCTCTGAATAGTTGGTGGTCTTTTAGACTCCTCAGCTTTTCCTTCAATACCCCTGAATGAAATCCACTCAGAGAAAACACAAAGCTTTCCTCTTTGGACACGAGCAGGACAAAACTACAGGCAGCTTTGACTTGCAGTTCACATGTAAAGCTGTCAGGGCCATGCACTTCCTAGAACACCCCATTAATACTTGTACAGCAGACACCATTAAGGGTATTAATGGGGGTCTAACTGGAAGCATTTCATTCAGCCTCATTAATACCATTTAAGTCCAAGAGTAGGTGCTTCCTATAAATCTGTATCACTGCTTGACTCTGGATCCCCAGAACACAGTTTTCAGAGCTGTCAAGCCCTCATAGAATTTGGGGCATTGTAAAGCTGATGCTCTGAGAGCTAAACAACTCAGACAAACAGGTTGGGTGCTCCTGGAGATAGAAGTGGAAATCAGTGGCTGTTTTGTTTTGCTGTTGTTTCTTTTTTTTGAACCCAGAGTGTGAAGCAAAACAAAATGCAGGTTCTTGGAGTTCCCACCAGAGAAAGATAAACTCATGTCTCCACTCTTGTGTACTGCATGTCACCCACACCCATAGCCTGGGGACCATGGCACTTGCTTTGGTTTTGCGTCACTAAAATCAGAGTGTTCCAAAATGACCTGCCAGAGGACACAGATTAGGGCACAAGACCATTTTTCTTTTCTAAGTGTGACTAATTTGTATGAAGGATGTCTCCTCTCACAAACACTGTGCTCATTCAAGGCAGTACCTGCACACCCACAGTGGTGCTGATTGCTCCTTAAGCAATAGGGTTTCAAGTAAAGTACCAACAGTTTATGGCTCTTGGAGCAGCGTCACGACAGTAAGTGTAAGGGCTCCAGATGTTTATCCAAAGAAATGTCATGGCAATAGTCCCTCTGACACAAGTCCTCTGTGCTGCAGCATGCTTTAAGGGTTGTAATCATGACCTTCTCATTGCTGCCACTCCTCCCCACTCCACCCCTTAGAGGTTTGCAGCTTTGGCTGACTTAGTCTCCTCTCAGCACTGCTGAGACTTCATCTCAGCTCCTTTAGTATTGTTACTGTCCTGTGCCAGGGCTCTGAATTGCTGCAGACCACATTTCAGGTAACATGCCATCTACTTGATGAATAATCTCAACACCTTGATATGAGCTTCCTGCCGTCTGGATGTTTTCACTACAAAGTTGGGCTGCCAAAAATTTTCTTCGCTTCAAAATACCTTTTGCTCACTGGGCTAATCACACTGCTCTCCGGCCACTGAAGTGCAAGAACACTCCCTTGCTGTGACTGAAGTGTTTTCTCACCCCCTGGCTGTACTCAAATAGATGGTGAAGTCCAGATAGTAGTTCTGAATCAACTCTTACATCAGAGTGTTCAAAGCCAAAGGGACTTGATGCCGTCTGTTACATAAAAGAGAGACTGGGATAAGCAGGGGGATGTTTTCCCCATCTCTTTTGAATGATCTAACAAGCTCACAATACCCTCATCTATAATTCTGACTCATGCCATTTCCATATAAAACTGTGTTACATTAACAGGCAAAGAATAGAACAGAACAGAATAGGCAAAGCACAGAGCAGAGCAGAGCACAGCAGAATAGAATGGAATGGAATGGAATGGAATGGAATGGAATGGAATGGAATGGAATGGAATGGAATAGAATAGTATAGAATAGAATAGAATAGAATAGAATAGAATAGAACCGAATCAGACCATATTTCAGTTGGAAGGGACTTAACCTACAGTGATTGTGTAGCACAATTGCCTGATCACTGCGAGCTAAGGTATTTTGTTAAGGGCATTGTCCAAACATCACTCACATGCTTGGGTCATCAACCACCTCTCCAAGTAGCCTGTTCCAGTGTCTGACCACCTTCTCAGTAAATAAATGCATCCCAATATCCAGTCTAAATGTCCCTAGTGCAGCTCTGAACCTTTCCCATGTGTTCTGTCCCTGCATACCAGAGAGAAGAGATCATCATCTGCCTCTCCACATCCCCTTCTGAAGATGCTGTAGAGAGAGAAGGATTATACAAATCATTTTAGAGACAAGCTAAAACGACCTGGAGCTGACGCCGCTTGTTGAAAATGTCTCAATCATAAGTTGGAGGCACACCATGGATTCTGGTCCCTCAGTCTCACAGTTTGGTTTCAGAGCAGCCTATTTTAGCTATAAGTTCATTTTCTCTAAATGTCAGTTCTGCAATCCCAGGATTTCCTCCTGTTGCTCATGCATCAATGATTTTTCCACCTGATTACCCAGTGAGACCTCAGAGGTGCAAATATATGATTCACACTGGAAAGTGTAACCTCTGGTAAGAGTAACTGATTCATCCTTTGAGCACATATTTTGGTGAGAACTGGAAATCAAACCCGCAGCAGCTACAGTGATAGATGCCATGTCCTTGGGTGAGGGGTTGTGCTTCTCTTGCAATCTCACCATACATTAATGTTTCCAAATAAAACACTTTCACACTCACTTTCACAGAAAGCTCCCCCAGGTTAAACTGATATCCAACTGACGGGAAGGGGAAAAGGAGAAGAGAATCAACCCACTGCTTGTGTCTTGTGTTTTCTGGTCTCAAACCAGACGCAGCTCTTCCCACACAGTGAGCCTGCAGCAGGATTGTTCAGGCAGTGGTCTCCAGACCATTTCCAGTATGGGGTACCCCAGTGTTCCCAGAGTCTTAACATGCTGCTGGGCCATGCTTCTGTAGAATCCCCATAGACTGCCAGTGAAACAATCAAAAGGAAAGCAACTCACTGACCTCAAGGCCTCCTCACCAGCAGTGACCGTTAGATGATAGAGTTCATCTGTCACAGAATACCCAGCAGAATCATAACCCTGGACTTCAGAAGGGCCAACTTGGGACTTTTCAAGCAATTGATAAGTGAAACCCCATGGGAAGGGGTACTGGCAGGTACCAAGATCAGAGCATCCCAACAGGTAGGAAGTCAAGGAAGGGAGCCAGAAGACCTCCAGGATCAAACAGGGAGCTGCTGGGCAAACTGAAGAAGAAGAAGAAATATATAGGTCTCAGAAGGAGAGGATGGGCACTTGGGATGATTATAAGGCTCTAGTCAGCAGATGTAGGGACACAACTAGAAAAGCCAAGGCCTCCTTGGAATTAAAAATTTCAAGAGAGGTCAAGGGCAACAAAAAGGGCTTCTTCAAATACATTGCAGGTAAAACTAAAACTGGAGGCAGTGTAGGTGAGTGAGGTTGAGTGAGGTGGGTGCTCTGAAGACAGAGGATATAGAGAAAGCAGAGATATTGAAGACCTTCTTTGCCTTTGTCTGTACTTCTGGGGGGCTGTCCTGATGTCAAGCCCCAGACTGCTGAGCCCCAGAGGAAGTTGAGACAAGAGAGGAATTTGTACTTGTTGATGAGGACTGGGTTAGGGATAAGTTGAGTAAAATGTACAAAATGTACATAAATCCATGGGCCCAGATGGGATGCACCTACGCATGCTAAGGAAGACAGCAAAAGTCATTGCTAGGCCACTCTCCATTATCTTTGCTAAGTCCTGCAGATCAGGAGAGGTGTCTAGTGGCTGGAGGATAGCAAATGTCACTCCAATCTTCAAAAAGGGCAAGAAGGAGGACCCAGGTGACTATAAACCAGTCAGCCTCACCTCCATTCCAGGAAATGTGATGGAACAATTTGTTCTAGAGGCTGTCTCCAGGCACATCAAGCACAGGAGGGTCACTAGGTACACTCAGCACGGCTTCACAGGAAGTCATGCTTGACCAACCTGATAGCCTTTAATGAGGGCATAACCAAGTGGATAGATGATGGCAGAGCAGTGGATGTGGTCTATCTTGACTTCAGTGAGGCATTTGACACGGTCTCTCACAGCATCCTCGCAGCCAGACTGAGGCAGTGTGGTCTGGATGATCAGGTAGTGAGATGGATCATGAACTAGCTGGAGAATAGAAGCCAGAGAGTAGTGGTCAATGGGACAGACTCTAATTGGAGGCCTGTATCTAATGGAGTTCCCCAAGGGTCAGTAATGGTACCTGTCCTATTTAATCTATTCATTAATGACTTGGATGAGGGATTAGGGTGCACTGTCAGCAAGTTTGTGCCTGTGTTAATAGTGCCTGTTCTTGAGCAGCTCTGCTCCATCAGTCCTTTCTGTATAGCACCAGGGTGGTGCTGGGTATAACACTTGGTACTAATCGGATGACATGATGTAAGCAGTCAGTTAAGGGACCAAATCCATAGGGGATGCACAAATAGCTTAATCCAATATAATGAAAAAGACTCAATCTGATTATTAATTTGGATCCACTGTGAGATGAATCAGTTGATGCGTGAGTATGAGAATCTTATTCAAGGGGATGAGGGCACATTAACAACCATAGAGTGACAACTAAAATATGCAAACATCAGCTAAAACCAGTGCAGCTCCTCTGAAGGAAGGAGGATGCCTACTCTTCTACTAATCCACTGGAAGCTTAAAAAAACCTCTACAGAGACCATAAATGGAGCCATCGTTGAGCAAAACCAACATTTGGATTAAAATCAGATACAACTCACAGCTGAGGGCTCATGTATTTGCAACATCAAACGCCTTTGGGTCTTATTTGACTTTCTTGTGGCTGCTGCTGCAGCTCAGAAACTAGTAGTTGAGGAAGACCAGTATAAAAGACCACACACGGTGCTGAGCTCCTGGGGAAGCGGGTGGGTACCACTGATGGGAAAGAGCTGGGCTGTTGGCCTTTGGCACAAGTAATGCAAGGCTTGGAAAAGAAGCTGCTGCATCTCTTACTTGCTGTGATGCTCGCAGTCCTTAAATCCAGGCCATCTGCTTAGGGAATAGAGAAATAAATACAGGTTATGGCTCCAAGGGACACTTTGGACTATTACTTCTTTTCATAGTTACCTGCTGCTGCCATCAGACTAAACTAGTTAAAATAAAAGGATGTGTTAACATTTTTTTATAAAAGCAGAAATATGAGATATTTTTAAGAAGCTCCATTGAAAAGAGGTTAAATGATGTCCTTCTTTTCACAGTTGCCCTGCCAGCTCTATTCCCAGCATCTCTTAAATCACCCAGAGGACTTAGTTATCCAAACACAGGAAAGACTTATCAGTTCTCCATCATACTTGGGAAAAAGACAATATTTTCATGTTTACTCTTAAAGACCAGATCTTTCCAGCCCATAGGTTCCTGAAGGCTCTGCTAATTCCTTCAGGCACCTTAAAATATGCTGGAAACATCAGTGGTTTATCTTAATTACTATCTCAGTTGGAGTCACCAAGCTGCTATCTTGTCTGATTTTGTTGTCTCTGCAAACATACATTAAAGCACTTCACTGACACTCTACAACCAACTAGATACCACATGCATCTACACAAAGAGAGAATCAGCAGGAACAGAGTAATACTTGCCAGGGATCAGAGTGGTAGGGCAGAATGACACAGATGTATAAGGCTGCACCTACACTCCTGGGACTGTGCAAAATTTGCTGAAATAGGAAACCAGTTGAGGTCACTATGTGGAACAAGCGGACTCACTCTGTACTGCTGTGAGAGACAGGAACATTTCAGTAAGTGCTCTTCTAGAATTCTATAAATGTTCAGATTTATCTCAAATTGGCTTAATGAAAACTGAAACTTGCAGAACAAAAATAATGTTTAATAGCTTCTTTTCTTTTTCTTTGACATGAAAAACCTTAAAGGCCACATAAAAACAACGTGCCCTTGTGGCTAAGAAGGCCAATGGTACCCCGGGGTGCATTAAGAAGAGCGTGTCTGGCAAACTGAGGAAGGTTCTCCTCCTCCTCTACTCTGCTCCAGGTGAGACCTCAGGTAAACTGGAGTATTACATCCAGTTTTGGGCTCCCCAGTTCAAGAAGGACAGACGTCTACTTGAGAGAAGCCAACAGAAGGGTACAAGAATAATGAAGGGAGTGGAACAGCTGCTTGACAAGGAAAGGCTGAGAGACCTGGGGCTTTTTAGTCTGGAGAGGAGAAGACTGAGAAGGGATCTCATTAATGTCTGTAAATCCATGAGAGCTGGGTGTCAAAAAGGCTGGGACAACCTCTTTTCACTTGTGCCCTGGGATAGGATGAGGGACAATGAGGGACAGCTGGATCACAGGATGTTCCACCTCAACATGAGGAAGAACTTCTGTACTGTGAGGGTGACAGAGCACTGGAATGGGCTGCCCAGAGAGATTGTGAAGTCTCCTTCTCTAGAGCCTTTCCAGCCCTGTCTGGATGCATTTTGGAGTGATCTGCCTAGTTTTGGTCCTGCTCTGGCAGGGCAGTTGGACTTGATGATCTTCAGAGTTACTGATGTTTCTGACATGCTCTTGTCATAGCTGAGTGGCATTAAGTGACCAAATCTGGGCGGTGCTACCTGCAGTGTTAAACTCCCTGCACTTCTGTGATGGCCAGCCGTGCTCTCTCATGTCTCTGTGACCTGAACAGGCAGCAGTCCAGGACAAACAGGAATCATAGAATCATCCTGGCTGGAAGGCACCTCCAGGATCATCAAGTCCAGCCCTCAGTCGAACATCTCCCTAACCCCTGGACCATGGCCTCAAGTGCTCTTCCTACTTGTTTTTTAAACACCTCCAGGGATGGGGACTCCACCACCTCCCTGGGCAGCCTGTTCCAGTGCCCAGCTACTCCCTCAGGAAAGAACTTCTTCCTAAGATCCAATCTAAACCTCCCCGGACACAACTTGAGGCCAAGTCTCCTCATCCTATCATTAGTGATTTGGGAGAAGAGACCAGCACCAGCCTCACTACAACCTCCTTTGAGGGAGCTGTAGAGAGCGATCACACTGGGTAACCATCCCTAGCACCAGGGGTGGGCGTGTGAGAACTTTCCACTTGCCTAGTGGAAAGGGTCTGAAGTAAAATCAGTAGGGAAAATCAATGGGAAGAAAAGCTGTCCTTAACCTGAGGACTTGCAAAAGTAGAAAACTGGTGTGAAAGTGGTGTGAAACACTACCATAGCAAAGGAGTCAGCCCACCTTGTCCAAATATGCAGTGACTGCACAAGGTCCACTTTCTTTCTGGGGGCGCAGGAAATGGCCCCTGTCTGATAGGCAGTGTGGTTACCCTCGTACACATTGGGTGCAGTTTTCAGGCCACCTAAAATTCTTCACTTTGGCTCATTCTCCCACCAATTAGCAGCACTAGTCCTTCCTTCCAGCCAGAGGAATTTATGTTTCTGTTTGGTGCTGAGTGAGATGTTAATCTCTTTCACTATTCTGCTGTCAACCAAGTCAATTAGAATTATTAGAGAATGATGAATTAGAGGTAAAATACTTTTCCCTTGGATGGTATTTACTTCAAATACTCTTGCCAAGGCTGCTTTAAAAGAACCCACACATTTCAAATGAACTTGCCAAAACAGGTTTTATCTTTCTTATAATTTGATCACTGGAGCATTTCTCTCCTTGGTCATTATTGGGATAATGAGTGTGACTTGGATTTCACAGCAGAAAGGTTTGCAAGGAGAGGCAGAACCCTTACAAGACAGTGACACAGCTAAGCTCAGAGCTGAAATTTCAAGGGTACAAGCCTCTTCTCAAACCCGATTTCACAATGATGCTTCTGCATCCTAAGAGGCAAACTCTCCTGCCACAGAGAGGCAGAAGTGTGGCACAGATGCACAGGTTCTCTCAAGGAGTCAGCAGAAGTTGTGAAGCACAGCATGGTAGACATTTCTTCCTTCTTACCGAGGGAAAGAGCGGGGCTCCTACAAAAACTCTTGGATCTTCCACTCAAGCATGTTCTCATTCTACTTGTTGGAACTTCCCTTTGAAGAATCAAAAAACTATTGAGGCTGTAAAAGCCTTCTGAGCTCATCCAGCCCAGCCTACCACCTAACATCACCACAGTGGCCAGACCAGGGCATTAAGGGCCACAGCTAGGCTGTCCTTAAACTCCTCCGGGGATGGGGACTTCACCGCTGCCCTGGGCAGTCCAGTCCAGAGTCTGATCACCCTTTCCGTGAGGAAGGGCTTCCTAACACCCAACCTAACCTCCCCTGCCAGCTTCAGGCCCTGCCCTCTCACCCTGGTGCTGGTTGCGTGGGAGAAGAGCCTGACCCCCACCTGACTACAACCTCCCTTCATGGAATTGTAGAGAGGGAGAAGGTCCCCTCTGAGTCTCCTCCAGGCTGAACACCCCCAGCTCCCTCAGCCTCTGCTCATGAGACTTTCCCTCCAGTCCCTTCTCCAGCCTTGTTGCCCCTCTGGACCTGCTCCAGCTCCTCAATCTCCTTCTTGAAGTCAGGGCCCAGAACTGCCTCCAGTACTTGAGGGGAGGCCTCCCCAGTGCCCAGTATAGAGGTAGAATGACATCCCTATCCCTGCTGGCCATACTGTTGCTGATCCAAGCCAGGATGCCAATGGCCTTTTTTTGTGCCACCTGGGCACTCTACTGACTCCTGTTCAGCAGGTTGTCAACCAGTACTGCTAGTTCCCTCTTTGCCAGGCTGTTCTTCAGCCTCTCATCCCCTAGTCTACAGCTGCAGAGGGTTCTTTTGGCCAAAGTGTAAGACCCTGCCCTTGGCCCTGTTGAAGCTCATCCCCTTAGCCTCAGCCCATTGACCCAGCCTATCCAGATCGCTGCAGTGTCTTCCTTCCCTCCAGCAGAGCAACACTCCCCCCCCAACTGGGTGCCATCTGTGAATTTACTAACAGGTAAACATCCTTTTATCAGCCCAAGGATTTCAAGAAAGAAAGAGCCACGTGGCTTTATGAGAAAGATTTGCAGTACATTATCTCAAGGTTCCTTGCAAACTAAGCTCCAGCCATGAATCACAACTTCAAGCTGTAATTTTCACTAATTATATCAAATGCATTAGGCTCTTCAACAAAGCTGGGCTGCTGCAGCAAGGTAGCAGATGAAATTTTCTTGGCAAACTTAACTCAGATCCCTTCATAATGGGTGAGTACTAACAATTCTGCTCCTGACCTTTGCTATAAATGTACATGTCTGCAGCTTCCATTACTGCAGACTTGTCTGAACAGCAAAGGGAAGGCACACTTGTGCTCCCATGTCAATCAGCAAGGGAGAATGAAGATTTGCTTCCACCTTGTTAAGTTTGAAGTTTGAATTCTTCAGCAAGACAAACAGAAAGAAACCTCATTTCTATGGGTCAGGGAGATTTATGTGCCTCTAGAACCAGAGCAATGCTTGTTCATAGCATAAGGAAAAACATTCTTTGGGACAATCTGCTTTGGTCCACTGCAAGAGCTCCACGCCTGATGAGTTCTGAGCTGGTCAAGCCCTTCCTTGTCAGGTGTCTGTACATTTCCTTGCTCAGAAAGCCTCATGTTCTTTTGGTTTGGTCCCCAGCTTTGCTATGGCAGATGTGTTCTTGACAATGACTATCCTGCTAGCCTTGCATCTTCATAATTTTGAGACCTTGAGAAGAAGGAGGAGTAAAAGTTGTTAAGATTCCATCCTTAAAAATATCAAAAATAATGAAAAATTATCCTAATTATTTGTGCTTCAAGCCTTGTGACAGATAAGGAAAGGCAGCCAGAAGGATGACCTTGAGCAAGCAATGGGCCCTGGTGGCCAAGAAGGCAAATGACATCGTGGGGTGGATTAGAAGGGGAGTGGTTAGTAGATGGAGAGCATGTCTCATCCCCCTCTACTCTGCCCTGGTGAGACCACATCTGGAACATTCCGCCCAGATATATTGGGCCCCTCAGTTCCAGAAGGACACAGAACCTCTGGAGAGAATTCTGTGCAGAGCCACAAAGATGATGAAGGGAGTGGAGCACCTCCCTGATGAGGAAAGGCACCCTGATGAGAAAGAACTTCTTCCCAGTGAGGATGACAAAGCACTAGAATGGGCTGCCCAGTGGGGCTGTGGAGTCTCCTTCTCTGGAAACGTTTAAAACCCACCTGGCCATGTTCCTGTGCAACTTGATCTAGGGGATCCTGCTGCGGCGGGGGGATTGGATTAGATGATCTTTTAAAGGTACCTTCCAATCCCCAGTATTCCATGGTCTGTGAAATGGCACCACCAAAACCCTGTCTACAAGCTGTCCTGCAAATATCTGTCAAAGGTGTTTTAATTTTTAATCAGGAAGTTTAAGATTGTTGCTCAATTCTACTCCAGTTCATGGCAGAAACCTGATCTATTGAACTCGATTTGCTACTGATGCTGCAGTGACACCTTCACTGCATTGTGGATTTGGAGTGAGTTTCTCTTGTCTGGCTTCCGCAGAGTCAGATGTACAATTTCAGGAGAAGAAGTCTCAGTCACATTAAAGTTCATATTTAGACTCTGCTGAGTCTCTTCCAGACTGCAGGATTTCTTTTTCTTGCTTTTCTAATCTATTCCTTCCCTCTAGCTACAGCAGCTCTTTATTTGTGAGTTACTTTAAATCTCTTCCATTTTATAAGGCTTTTCACTTTTGACAGCGCTAGAGAAAATGCAGCTTTGACTTCTAAATTTAGTAGAAGAAAAAACCACCCCAACAGATTGTTTGCTGCTTTTTCTGTTTCTATTCTGTTCCAAACTATTCTCCATGAGTTCCTGTCTATCCTCTTTTGTAAATAACATCTGTTTTTCAAACTCTCTGTCTGCTAATTAGTCTGAACCATTTGTAGCAGCACAGCACTTGTTTAGCAATGTGCAAATCACTGCTAATGGCTAGGAGCAAGAATTTCCCACTTGCTCAGCATTTACACCAATTTCCACATTAGAATTATGTACAAAAATAAAACAACCCAACCCAAACCTAGAAAATTTGCTGGGGGAGGAAACAAAAGCTGTTTCACAATTGTGCCTTTGGGTTGATACTGTCAAACCCTTGCACACTTGATTTTTCCAGTGATAACATACTTACCTCCTTTCTGCCATAGCAACTCGTTTGGGGGTACCTCTCCTGTGCTGTGGAGAGGTCCAACCCCCACCCTCTCTTTCTCAAGGGAATGCCTCAGCTCCAGGTGCAAAGCAATCCCCACACAGCAGCTTTCCCTCTCCATGGCTCTTCCGAAATTTCATACAAAACCAAATAGTGCAGAGCAGCTCCATCCAAAGGAAGGAAGTCCTGAAGCACTTACATCCTGATTATTAAAGACTTGCTATTAAGAGATGGGAGACAAATATAAACCTGCATTGCCTGTGGTAAAATATGGCTCTGACCCAGAGATGTCCACCTTCACAAGGTGAAATTCCTGAATGACCGGATCTTGGTGATAAACCCCAAGATCTGATAAATCCAGCCCTACTGGTCTTTCATCAGGAAGCTCCTTAGGTGAGCCAAACACACTGAAGGACAAGACTGAAAATGAACATGCTGCTTTGACAGCAGTGACTGTGTGAAGTACTCGAGAGCCGGCTGAAAGCAGGGCCACGAGCCAGGGCCGTGATGGAGGGGATTCTGTACAGCTTTGCTCTCGGATATGTGGGTTTTGATGTGCTTTTGGAACCATCTGGAGACACACAAGTGCTATCTGTAGAGAAAGAACAAACAAGCCCCAAGCCTGGCTGTGCAGCAGGTATTAACAGCTACCAATGCATTGCCAGGACAGAGAGCTATTGGATCCCCATCCCAATGAAATCTTAGGGAGATAATTGGTACTTCAGGAAATACTTGAAAACTGAATCAAACATGAACAGTCACCCCAAATGTGGCCTCCCAGGTGTCTCTGAAAAAAACATTCTTCCTGCACCTCACCCTCCTGGCTTAAAGTTTAATTGCACAAGAGACACAGTAGCAGTGGCACCCGCCACGTAGAGACAGGAATAGAGAGAGGCAGTACAAATTATTTTGGAAAATAATTCCTTGAAGAAATTATAAAGCTTTTGGGGAGACAGCAAATTATTATTCCTCACCTCTGCAACTGACAAGTTTGCAAAGCCCCAAGTAATTCTGTTGTACTTTGTGACTAGTCCCACCCTCTGATGTACAATTTCAGTGGTGGGGTGATCCCCTGACACCAAAGCAAAAGAATGGCTGTAAGAGTCCAGACCAAGAGTTCAGTCCATTCAATCCATTATCCTAACTCTGATTTTTATGGTCAGATGTGGCCACTCAAAGGAAATAAAATAGGAAGATAACCACGTACAATCCTTTTCCTGAGTGTTTTCTCCACTTTTTTGCTCTTACTAGATCAGAAGATTTCTTGGATCTAACGTGGCTTGTTTACTCTTTAAATTCCAAGATGTTTAAAATGGAATATTCTTCCAAGTCTTCATCTTCTCATTTGAAACCTATGGAAACTCAGTGCATTTACAACAGCCTTCATCAAGGTCTGGAAGGTCTGTGATGAATCACTTCCCTGAGATGGGAATGCAACGCAATAAGAAGACATCAGAGCCAGCTTTAAATCTGCTACTGTAGGTGCTAACACAAGTTCAGCCACAGCCTGGGCTGCCTATTTATGGAGCTTCCCCCTCAGTTCAAAAGGGACATGGAACTGCTGGAAAGAGTCCAGTGCAGAGCACAGAGATTATGAAGGGAGAGGACCATCTCCTTGATGAGGAAAGGCTGAGGTAGCTGACTCTCTTCAGCTTGAAAAAAGGGAGATAGCTAAGGGGTGACCTCATTAATGTTGATAAATATGTGAAGGGTGGGTGTCAGAAGGATGGAGCCAGGCTCTTCTCAGTGTCATCTAATGATAGAACAAGGGGCAATGGGTATCAGCTGGAACAGAGGAGGTTCCATATAAATATGAGTGAGGGTGACAGATCATTGGAAGGGGATGCCCAGGGGGTTGTGGAGTCTCCTTCTCTGGAGGCGTTTAAAACCCACCTGGACATGTCCCTGTGTGACTGGATCTAGGGGATTCTGCTGTGGCTGGGGGATTGAACTGGGACTAGATGATCTTTTGAGGTCCCTTCCAATTCCTAATGTTCTATGATTCCTCGGTGAGTTTTGTCTCTCCTTTGAGGCTTTACAGTGCCAGAGTGACACTGCTTCCAGATCACACCCCAGGTCTGTGGGCATTGAGCTACAGTCATACTGACTACAGACAGACTTCTTATCTCCAGCAGCTTGAGGTTGGTAGACAATCACACATTTCCTACTGGGGAACACTGCTTAGTCGTAGAAGTCCCCACTGATATAACAAGGAACAAGAGCAATCTGCTAACACCATTGTCCTGAAGCACTTAATGAGGAAAAACCAAGAGCTAAATTCCCATCCCATACAATCCTCTCCAAGTACCAGTGACACATTTGAGAGTGAGGGATTGATGCTTCATTGGAAACCATCCAACTGCAGAGTAGCACTCTGCTATTTCTTATGGATCCTATTTTACATCTTTCTCAGTCAGTACAGATTGACCTTGGACCATCTCCCTGCTCATAAAGTTTCTCGCTGAGTCACTTATCTATTTCGCCCAAAATGTGCTATTTCTATCTCCATTTGTCATGTTTATGGTAACATTCCTACTTAATGCTCATACAAAGCTTAGGAGGTAGAAAGTGCTGTCTAACTGCTAAGTGGTGTCATTTATACAGCTCCTGAACTCTCCAGGGCAGAAAGGAGACACCCTGGAATGTCTGTCAGCCAGTGCACTAGACTGAGGGGCAGGGACACTGGGTCAGCTCCCACTGCCTCCTTGAGTCCCTGCAGGCTCCCACTGTCTCCCCGAGTCCCTTTAGTCTGCCACTGCCTCCTTGCATCCCTGAAGGCTCCCATTGCCTCCTTTGTAGCCTCCCACTGCCTCTCTGAGTCTGTGCAGGCTCTCATTACCTCCCTGGGAGCACAGCTCTGGCACCTGACCAAGCACTGCTTGGCACACAGAGCCTGTATTTATGGTGCCATTATAAATGATTCATAGGGATGCAAACCTTATTAGCTCAGGAAAGAATGAAGGATTTCTGTGCACTGCGGTCTATTAAGTAATAGTAATGGATCTCAATTACTTGAAAGACCTCTAATTAATTTCTATATTGGCAATACCTGAGTTAAGAGGTCAGTCAATGGATTAACTCCTGTTCATTCAGTGTTGCTCAGCCTTTCAGTACCAATTTCCATGAGGCAGGAAATGCTGAGCAAATAAAAAACCTAAAAAGACTCAAAACCAGCTATTTTCATCACTACCTCCTCCTTCCCTCCCTAGCTGACAAGAGATACTGTAATGCAGAAAAGTAATAGAGAGGAAAAGATAAAAACAAAAGGGTTTACTGCCTGAAGTACACCTTCCTCACTCCAGCAACCCTCCCGATCTATTTAAATTGCTTCTCTCTTCAGCCTCCCTGGTCCATTTTGGATGCTCGTTCATTCTGGATCTCCTTCTGAATGGTCCTCCTCTGCCTGCTGCTGATGAACCAGTTCTAAGTCTTACTCATGAGTTAAATATTTCCTGATATTCCTGTGCCTAAATCCTACTTGTCCTCTAGTTTTCTGAACAATCTATTCTGTGCCAAGTCTGGTCCACAAGGCAGGCTGTGTGCGGAACCTCTGTGTAAGAGCTTTTTATTACAGCAGCACACATCAGTCCAGGGATGGCCAGGGAGGCCGTTTCAATGGACACAAGTTAATTTTACATTACTGCTTCTACATGTGTATTACACCCCGTCCAGGGGATGTCCACAATGTACCCTACAGTGGAAGCATCACAACTACAACTTCGTAAACAGCAGCTGAGATCTCCGGTCACTGAAATGGATCTGGCAACATACTGCCTTTATTTTGTCATGTTACAACTCTGTGAGACATAAGCTGTGGGTTTAGATGGTCATGAAGGCTAAAAATAGGGGTAAGACCTCACAAAACAGAATTCACAGCTCCAAAGATATTGCTGACAAAAGCCCAGTGTGGAAAGCAGAATGAAAATCTATTACTCCCTACGAAAGAGTTCACTAAGGACTGGTAACTCGAGGAACCAAAACCACTATTTTTTGAAATATAAAACCTAAAACTTCTTCTGGAGGGAAGATCCTTAAAACAAGCTGAACAGTCATTTCTTAGAAAGGAAATCAGATCCATTCATTTGGAAGCAACTCTTACTGTAGAGCAGCTCTGTTTTTCCCTGCTTTTGTTTGGGTTTCTTTTAAAACCCAGCTCACACCAATCAATCCCAAACTTAAAACAGGAAAAAACCCGACGTGAAACCCTTTCCATGAGGTTCTCTCTATAAACAGCAATGTTCTTGTAACACATTTCTCATAAAGAATTCCAGTGACTAAGCAGAACAGTCTGAAGTGGGTTTCTAGAAAGTGCTTTCAGAATTATTTAAAACACAACGAATAGCTGGCTTTTGGTTAAACAAGATGCTACAGTTTGAGGCTAATATCTGTTTCATGGTCAAAGTGGGTTTTGGTAGATTTTCAGATAATTTTACTTTGCCTGTTTCACTATTTCTAAGTTACATCTTCTCTGGACAGGCTTTTCACAGAATCACAGAAAATTAGGGATTGGAAGGGACCTCGAAAGATCATCCAGTTCCAGTCCAATCCCTCTGCCACAGCAGGTTTCCCTAGATGAAGTTGCCTGACCCACTCACACCGATTGTATCTACAAGTCGTCCGTGGTAACTCCTCCAGAACTTCACATATGTGATCTGCAGGCAAAGGGAACATATCCATAGGTCAATTATTCAATGACCTTAAGTTACAGGAGTCAGGTGCAAAAAGTCCCGAGGTTTAAGTCCTTCCTGCTTCAGGAATTAAACTCTTTTTTGAGTTCATATCTAGCTAAGGTAGCCAGCAGGTCTGTGCAATCTTTATCTTCTGTAACTTCACAGTTTCTTTCAAGTTGGTCTATTTCCCTGAGAGCAAACTGGTTTGGCTTTCTCACACTTGTGTGTACAGGTCAGACGACCATTATGCAACACAATCTCTCAAAGCAGTTCTGTGGACCACATGGAAACAGGCCCTCTGGACTAGCTAGCTGGCTCTGCTCTTCCTCTCTGGCTGCTGCCTGTGAATTGGAAGATCTGAGACACTTTCATGCTGCTAATTCCAGGTCGGCCATTGCTGTAATTGCCATCAGGGAAATGTTGTAACCTCATGTGGGAGAGGTTATAAATAATCTTGAATAGGCTGTGACGTGTCCAGGAGCCAATTAAGACATGAACTCTGCTGTGAGCCATACATAAGCAAAAGTTTGGCTGCTTAGTAGCCATTAAGAATTTTTCTTACTCTTAAATGTGATACCATCGTTAATAATAAACTATGTCCCGTCTTTTTATATCAGGCCGTATAACAGCTAATCAGCTGGTACCAAAAGGCAGACAATGTGCTGTGTGGGGCTACCTGCCCCAGCCAGATTCAAAAGCTCGATATCTACACACAGTCTGAAGCCTCCAAGTGGAGGTGTTTAAGGACAGGCTTCACAGGGCTCTGAGCAATCATTTCCAGTTAGAGAGATGTCCCTGCTTGTGTTAGGGGTGTTGGACTAGGTGTCCTTTAGAGACACCCTTCCAACCCAATATATTTTATTTATATCAAGCTCATCTCCAAACAACCTGTATATCTGCTGTAGAGTTTACTGGGCTTACTCTGCCACTATTAGGAGGGACAAGACAATCTGAGAACAACACTGGCTTGAGTCTGCGAGGTCCATTACTTTTTGGCATCAGAGAAGACCAGAGGTGTCTTCAGGCAGTGCAAAGTGCCTCTCAAAAGCAGCTGAGCATTTGAGAGGTGCATACTCATACTGCCAGAGCTCTGCATACAGGCACAGGGAGTACAGGCAGTAAGAAAGGCTTGGGAAGATTCCAGGAAGGGTCTAGAAGAAGTGCAGCATCCACAGAGGCACTGAAATAACCAGCAGGTTGCCACACACTTAACCTAGGACTGCAGGGAAAGGATAAGCAGGAGATCAAGATACAACAAATTTCTTCAAAAATTTCTGCTCTGAAAGGAAGTTAAAAGTCAGAGTGAAAATAGAAAAACTCAAACCCAGGGTAAGTGTCCTTGGGAAAGTTTTGCAGTGTCACAGGTCTGCCCCTCATACCTGCTCCAGACACTAGGTCAACATGCACAGCTACCTCCCCAGTCAAGTGGCCAAATTGAAGTCCTGTTTAATTCTATCACTGCATTGAGAAACATCATAGACAGAAAGGAAAAACATTCTCAGCTGCAAAATTTCCTCCTTAGTCAGAGGTATGAGAAAATGCTGCAGTGGAGACAGGAAAAGTGAACACCCATTCTCCACCCTTTCAAGTCCTCCTGGGACACAGGATTCAGCTAATGGAAATACCAGGGGAGTGTTCTCTTAGAATTTAAGTGGCAGGTCATTGCAGGGAACTGGGGGGAAAAGAGATGGCACAAGCATTCTCACTGCTCATATTACTGTAACACTTGGGTACCACATAAAAGCACTCCATGGCTCTAAGGAGATAGGTAGTGTATTCAGTACCCTGAAGCCCCAATTATCAATACTGCATGCACCCAGCATCTCTAGATTTGCACATAAAACCGAGTTAGCAATATCCACTTGCCACATGGCTCACACTGGTACAACTTTTCTTGTCCTAAGAGTAACTGGGACCCGTGTTCAATGTGCTCTGCCTTCACATACAGCTCTGTATCTTAAGCACATGATTTATTACTGGGTGTCTTATTTTGATCTGCTTACACTGACTCACATGAAATAACTCTCTTTAGGGCATTTGATAATCAAACTAATGAGATGAATGCAAATTACAGCAGCCATTCCTTCTCCCATAGCCTTCTCGATGCAAAGAGCTCTCTGTGCAGAAGGGATATGTAGAGTGATGCTTCCAAACTGAAGCTACACTTTGTGTTAATTTAAATAAAATGTGCTTCCAAGAGATGCATGATGGAAATTTTGCTTAGTCCTTGGACTACACTCACATATATACCTTTTAAAATTAAAAAGTAAGTGATAAATGGTACAACTTTCATGGTATTAAGTGTTTTTCTCCACAGCAGCTCCTTTGGGGTCAGCTAAGTGTATTCGTGAGCCAGGTACATGCCAGTACCTGGCTGTTAGACCCTAACCCTAACCCACTCACTTTTCTCAGCCAGAGAGCTGAGCAGTGACTGGTGCTGTCTGTGTCTCATAGAAAGCCCTGGGACTATCTAGTGTAAGCAAACAAATATATTTCTACATTTCTTGTCCTATAAAGCTTATAAAAATGCAAGTGGCAAACAGGCAAATAATTAAGTTCTTCCTTGGAAGAACAATAGCAGCAGAACCAGCTTTGTATGAGCCATGTGCTTCAAAATGGCTTACTCTCTTTGATTCTTTAGCCTCTCTTCTTCTACTTTCAATATACAGTCCATGAAACACTGGAATCCATTGTCTTCACAGGAATAATCATTCAAGTCGTCCTGCTTCTGTGGCAGCCAGGGATGAGAAGTTACCAGGCAAACCTAAAGGAAAAGTGCACCTGTTGGGTTCTTCCAAGCAGGCTAAATATTCACAGGATAAAACGAATAAACCCAGAACATTCCTTCCAAACGGTATCTTCTCTCAGTGGATGTCTCTAAGAGGTGCTGGTGCTGTCTGTCTTCATGATGAACATATTTTCCAGAGTGTTTTTCTGCTAACAAACAGACATTCTGAGAGGGAACCATATGTTTAATTGCTCCGCAAAGCCACAGTCTGAGAAAAGAAAGGTTCTTAAGGAAAGTGTGCCAAGACAGAATCCTGGCCCACAGAAGTGAGTAAGAATCTTGCTTTTGATTTTAATGAAGCAAGGATTTCACTCAAGAGAACTGCAGAAGGGTCAATCTATTTAGAGAAAAACCCCGCAGTATCCCGCTGTCTCGCAGTCAGGCCGGGGCTCTAAATCAGAAATGACTGTAGCGCTGTTACACCTTTCCTCTTCAGCTTTACTGCAGGAAAAAGATGCCTCATTTTTAACTAGAAAGTAGTTTTCCTAGTAAAATAAATATAAAAGAATACATGTGAGAATAAATTCAGGTCTACTGCAGTGTGAGACATACAAGCACCTGTGATCTCTTACAGCTTAGTCCTTCTGCAGAGTTAGATTTATCTTTGTGTTGATAGCCACATTTATTTCCATAGATTCACATCTGAGTACAGTGAGAACAAGAACTTCTGGACTGGTATGGCCAGTGGTATTTTGGTTTTGCTGGTTTTATGTGTTCTGTTCTAAATGGGGACATGATGGAAGATTCACCAGCAGTCAGAGGCGGGTATGTCTGCAAGGCTTGTCAGAGATAGGAACGGCAATTTTCATCCAGGTCTCTTCAAACACTATGCGAGTTAAGACTCCAAGTCGCATCCCCATTTCAGAAGACAGGGCAATTTTAATCACCACCCTATTATTACAACCAGCCTCTTTGTCTCCTCCCAACCCCTTCCAGACACTTTTTCTATGGTGTCAGACAGGACCCCATAGGGATGCTGTTGTTCTGCCATATCTTTGCTTAGCACATAATTCTTGCCAAAGCTCTTACCAATTGTAAAGGAAACAAAAAGAGCCCTCTGAATGTCCCATCATGTGCAAAATCAGATAGTGTTATGGGCAAGGAAACATCAGGTAGCTAATGTGGGTTGTGTCTCATCTGGTGTCTCTTAGAGCTGTCTCCCCAATAGGGATGTGTATTGCAAAATCACCCCCAAGCATTACCATTGAGAAACCAGTACTGCCAGGCCAGGCCCCCCGATTGGCTCAGTCTCAAGCTTCTGTTTGTCAGTGCCAGCCTGCAAGAGGAGGCTGACAGCAGACCGTGTAATAAGTAATCAACCCAGAAATGCTTCTACATCCTTTCCCACTGTAACTGCAAACCCTTGAGCTCAGTTACATCAGTGTAAATCCTAACAGCATCAAACTATGTAATTCCCAGTAATTCTTTTAAGGGAAATGAAACCAGATTCCAGCGCAATGAGTCCTAAAAGCCAGATGACATCTAATACAGTCATGTAGTTCCATTTCACGAGACAAACCCCAAGTGGGCAGCAGCACTACCTGACCCTCTCACCACAAGTAAATGACAGAACATTACTGTTAATGTTTTCTTTACTGTTTCAAATAAGTATTTAACCAGAAATATGGAATCATCTGAGTGTGATTGGTGTAATCAACAGAAATAAGTGCTGTCTGTTCCAAGTGCAGGTTATGTAATTATAGATCAATAACAAGGGTACCAGTACACACAGCAACACCCCATAGATCTATTTCTGCATCCAGAACACTAAGGGGCTGCAAAGCTTACTCCGATTCCAGATTGAAGGATGTAGCTGCATAATCTCATTACTGTGGTGCCCATGAAAAATACTTCCAAAGGAATTTTATTTTTATTTTAACTGGGGAAGGAGTTCAGTTCCTCAGTACCAAAGCAACTCCAGCAAATTCATGTTGAAACAGGTTTCCCATCTTAATTGGTCTGTCCCAGGCTTGATACCAACTTTCACCACCTTGTGAGCACTGCCAGAACTTTCAGAGGGGAAAATTGTCAGGTACATTTCATTCAGTGAGCTGCAGTAAAAAAAACCAACAATGGAGCTGGTCCTAACCCTGAGAGGGCTGGAGAACACCTGAATGAAGAGGTCAGCCTGAAGCAGCATCACCTTTTCCTTTCCAGAGGATCACCTGAGAGGTTTATTGTCATCCTCCCACCTACTAAGGAAAGTAGCCAGCTTGCCCAGTTTGCTCTCAGTGTGTGTTACTTATCCAGGGAAGAGTGACAAGGTTTTATCCAAACACAAAACACAGCTCTCCTCCTCAGCAAAATCACTACCATGTGTTTAAACATGAGACTCTTGGGATGAATGTGCCAACAGAGGCAACAACTGTCTTCCTCAAGGCATCATTGCATCAAGCAACCTGTCATGAGGTAGAGAACGCTGAACCTCTGTCCCTATTTCTGGCCTGACTCGAATGCACACTGATGGGGTTTCAGGCCCTGACTCTTCCCTGTGGTGGAATTCCCGTTCCAGGGTAAGAGACACACTTGCACGTGTCCTATACCTGCAATCTCCAAGGCTTACCTCCCTACACCTCCTTCTTTCATGCAGGGACCCTTGGCCAGTTTGTTGAAGATGAATAGATCTCAAATAAAACAGTGCTCAGCACAACAGGGAAATCAATATTCCAGCCATGCAGTGGCGGATTGGTGCTCAGACTAGCTGAGGCTTGGGCAAGATACTCCTGCACTAACACTTCTGTATTTAGAGGACAGACTGTTCCATCCAAGTCTCCGCTTCTTCCTCAATCTTTTGACCTTCCCATGGCAGTGCCTCTGAAATTTGGTTCACAAAAGTAGAGGTGTCCAAAACAAAACAAAGCCCTAATTCTTCCCCTAATTTTTACACAAGAGTAGCAATTAGTTCACAATCTGTTGCAATGACCTTCTGTGTGGCTTGTGAAACAAACAAGGTCCCTGCAATTAGACAGCCATTGCCAGCAGCCCATTCAATGCCAGTTGTCAATGGTTTCTGTTCCAAACACATTGCCCACAGAGGTTACCTTGTTCTTTCAAGACTCGGGAAAATAAGCATTTCCTCTATGCGATTGGTGCACTGAACAGCAAGGACTACATTCCCCAACTGGCGAAGGTCTGCCTGCATTCAGATCTCTGAATCTTTGCTCTTTTTACTCTATTCCTAGCATTCTCATCCCAGTAGAAGACCTTCACAACCACTGGAAGATCCTCACTGAAAGACCTGTAGCTTAGAAGGATCATTCCTCTGTGCAAAACACATCTTTATTAAAATGCCAAAAAGCAGATAGTGTCCCTCAAGGAGAGCAGAGAGTCTGCTCTTCCCTCACTCACTCCCTAGACTGCTAAGGGGAGCACCATCAGTAGCCTATTCCAAAGATCCATTCAACACTCCAAAAAGTCATCTCCATTCATAGTTGCTCATAAAAAGAGGGGAAATATTAAACAGAAACAAGCCAGAGATGCTGCCAGGGGCCTCTACCTCTTCCAGAGGCTTCATCAAGAAGGGTGCAGCCCCATCTGACTGCTCCTCCTTCAGCCGGTGAGATCTGTGGCCTGAAGCACCTCTCCCAGTGCTTTGAAACAGGAGCTGGTCTCTACTGTCAGGTAGCAGCTGATATGAAGTGCAGCAGCCAGCAGGGATTAAAAGCTTCTGAGGCTGCTGCCAGAAGAAATGTGCTGCTCATTTGATACTGACAAACACGCTTGTGATGCACTTATGTTTTCACTGTGCTAGGAAAGCTGTTTTTGTCAGGGAAAGCCTAGAGAGGACATAGATTAAAATAATAATACTACTCCCCCCTGCTGTTTTAACAGAGTTTTTCTCAGAAGGTGATTAATGAATTTTGATTAAAGGCCCTGAAGGGCACTGCTGACAATGTTGGGACAAAAAGGGTTTGTGGGTTCAGCTTTCGGCCAAGGGAGGAAGGTCAATCACAGCCTTTTTCCCAAAACTTGTCTGCAAGTCCTGTGCAGAGAGGGCTGGACAGCCATAGGCTTTTTACTGAGGAAGAGAGCACTGTCAGCAAGTTTGCTAATGACACAAAGCTGGGAAGAGCAGCCAACACCCCAGCAGGCTGTGCTGCCACTCAGCAGGATCTGTACAGACTGGAGGGCTGGGTGGGAAGACATTGAATGAACTATAACAAGGGCAGTGTGGAGTCTGGCATCTGGGCAAAAACAATCCCAGGCACCAGTATAGGCTGGAACTGACCTGTTGAAGTGCAGTGTAGGAGAAAGGGACATGGGGGTCCTGGTGGCCTGCAGGATGGCCAGGAGCAAGCAATGGGCCCTTGTGTCCAAGAAGGCCAAAAGCATTCTGTGGTGGATCAGAATTAGAGTGGTTAGCAGATCAAAGGAGGTTCCTCTCCCCCTCTACTCTGTCCTGGTGAGACCCCATCTGGAATATTGTGTCCAGTTCAAGAAAGGGACAGAACTGCTGGAGAGAGTTGGGCGCAGAGCCACAGAGGTGATGGAGTGGAACACGCCCTGGTCCTCATGGGGGATTTTAACCATCTGACATCTGCTGGAGGGACAACACAGCAAGGCACCAGCAATCCAAGATATTTGTGGATTGCATAGATGACAACCTCCTCCTCCAAACCAACAAGAAAAGGTGCTATGCTGGACCTCATTCTCACCAACAGGGAAGGGCTGGTGACCAATGTGAGGCTCAGGGACAGCCTTGGCTGCAGGGACCATGAAGCAGTTGAATTTAAGATCCTCAGGGCAACCAGGAGGGAGTTTTCTAAGCTCACATCCCTCAACTTTAGGCGTGCAGACTTTGATCGCTTCAAGGATCTGCTGGCCAAAGTACCATGGGATGAAGCCCTTGAGGAAAGAGGGGCCCAGGACAGCTGGTTAGTATTCAAGGACCACCTCCTCTGTGTCCAGGAGCAATGTATACCAACAAAGAGGAAAGCAGGGAAGAATGCTAGGAGGCCTGCTTGGCTGAGCAAGGAGCTCCTGAACATGCTGTCACACAAAAAGAAACTCTACAAGGAATGGAAGGGAGGACAGCTAGAATGGGGGGTATATAAGGAAGCTGCCCAAACAGCTAGAGATCTGGTTAGGAAAGCCAAGGCACAGTTTGAATTGAACCTATCCAGGGAGGTCAAAGGGAACACCAATAATTTCTACAGGTATATGAATGGTAAAAAGAAGACTAGGGAAAGTGTGGGCCCCCTCAGAAAGAAAACAGGTGATGTGGTCACAAGTGACATGGAAAAGGCTGAGATCTCAATGACTTCAAGGAAGAACTGCCCATCATAAGTGCAGATCAGGTTTGTGATCATCTGAAGAACCAGAAAGTGTTCAAGTCCAAGGGACCCAATGGGATACACCCACAGGTACTGAGAGAACTGTCAGATGAGGTTGCTAAACTCCTCTCTATTATACTCCAGAAGTCATGGCTGTCTGGTAAAGTCCCCACTGACTGGAAAAGGGGAAACATAATTCCTATTTTCAAAATGGGTAGAAAGGAGGAGCTGGGGAACTACAAGCCAGTCAGTCTCACCTCTGTGTCTGGTAACATCATGGAGCAGATCCTCCTGAAGGCACTACTGAGACAGGCGAATACTGAAGAGGTGATTGGGTACAATCAGCATGGCTTCACCAAGGGCAAATCCTGCCTGACAAACCTGGTGGCCTTCTATGAACAGGTCACAACATTAATGGATGAGGGGCGAGCGACTGATGTCATTTACCTGGACTTGAGCAAAGCCCTTGACACTGTCCCACACCACATTCTGGTCTCCAAGCTGGTGGAAGATGGCTTTGATGGGTGGACCACTAGATTAGTAAGGAAATGGCTTGATGGCCGCACCCAGAGAGTGGTTGTTGATGGATCCATGTCCAAGTGGAGGCCAGTGACAAGCGGAGTCCCTCAGGGATCAGTCCTGGGACCAGTCTTGTTCAACATCTTTGTCGGTGACATGGACAGAGGCACTGAGTGCACCCTCAGCAAGTTTGCTGACAACACCAAACTGTGTGGTGCAGCAGACACACTGGAGGGCAGGGATGCCATCCAGAGGGACCTGGACAGGCTGGAGAGGTGGACACAGGCCAACCTGATGGTGTTCAACAAGACCAAGTGTGAGGTCCTGCATCTGGGTCTAGGCAACCCTGAGGGCAAATACAGGCTGGGTAGTGACTTGCTGGAGAGTAGCCCTGAGGTGAGGGATTTGGAGGTGCTTGTGGATGAAAAGCTCAACATGAGCCAGCAGTGTGCACTTGCAATGCAAAAGGCAAACCTGATCCTGGGCTGCATCAGGAGAAGTGTGGCCAGCAGGTGGAGGGAGGTGATTCTTCCTCTCTACTCTGCTCTGGTGAGACCCCACCTGGAGTACTGCGTCCAGTTCTGGAGCCCTTCTTACAAGAAGGATGTGGACATGCTNGGTTCCTTCCAATCCCTAATGATTCTATGATTCTATTATCTCCCTGATGAGGAAAGGCTGAGGGAGCTGGGTCTCTTTAGCTTGGAGAAAAGGACACTGAGGGGTGACCTCATTAATGTTGATAAATCTGTGAAGGGTGGATATCAGGAGGATGGAGCCAGGCTCTGCTCAATGGCATCCAATAGAAATGGGAGAAGGAGAAATGGGTGTCAGCTGGAACACAAGAGGTTCCACATCAATATGAGAAGGAACTTCTTCACAATGAGGGTGATAGAGCACTGGAATGAGCTGCCCAGGGGGTTGTGAGTCTCCTTCTCTGGAGATGTTTAAAACCCGTTTCGATATGTTCCTGTCTGACTGGATCTAAGGTATCCTGCTCTGGCAGGGGAACAGGACTGGATGACCTTTTGAAGTCCCTTCCAATCCCTAACATTCTGTGATTCCATGATTCCCAGCTGATGATATTTCAGACCAGTTCTCTTTGCTCTAAGACCTCTTATGCCACTCATGGTGACGCATGAGGGAGAAACAGCAGTTACACTACTCAACTCCAGCACTGAGTTCAATGCTTTAGCAGGTAGTAAAAATACTATTAGTAGAGAGGGTTGAGCAAGAACTGGGACCATTGCCAGATAATAAAAATGAATCTCTGCAAAGCCACAATATCGAGGATAAAGAGGCTTCAATTCTTTCCATGAAGAAGACTATTAATTTCCACCCCAACTGTGTAGCTGGAGGTGAGCAGTCCACAGGACACAACAGCATATTCTGGAGATCTGTGAAAATCCTTTTCCATGCTTCATCAGATCTCCAGCACAGTTCACAACTAAGAGCTGGCTCAATTGTCAAGGCAAGTTATTGTATCCTTGGCATTTTGGATCTTACATTTGGCCCTTGGCTCAAAACAAGATGCAAAGCCCCTACTTGTGCAGCTTTCTGGAGCCTGGACTGAACTCTATTTTTCATGTGGTTCTTTAGAAGCTTCTTAGCGAAACAACTTCAACTAGCACCCAAAAAATCAAGTTATTTGTTAATGTGAATGAAAGAATTTCCACTTCAGAGATGACTTAGCAGTGCAGTTCTGTAGCTCATCCAGCTTAAGAATTCCCCATGTGGAACTTGAACATTAGCCCTCCTAGCCCACAATGTTTAGTGTCTGAGTTGGCTAGATGCCTACAGGACAGGCAGCAATGCTGCTTCTGTCCCATAACACATCACAGCACATCAGGAGCATGTTCTTTCCCTCCCCTCTACTGAAATCTGGATGGTCCTGCAAAAACCTCTGTGTTAGACATATTCTGCCAATCCCTAGTTGCCTGTGAGGATACAGCTGATCCACACACTCCAGAACCCATTTTCCAGTCCTCTTGCCTTCAGGAGACAACCTCATCAAGCCACACAACTAGGCTCCACACTGTATGAGCCATGTATGCCAGCATACAGCAAGGTCTAGTAGTCTACAGCTAGAACTCAGGGAATTCCACCTCTGACTGCCCCTTATACATATTTCGTCAGTTTCTTACACAACGCATTGTTCAGCAGTTTTCCCTATGAACTTCCTAACTGGGAAGTTCTTTCCCCTGCACACTGAGCACAAGTCACAGTCATTAATAAAATCACCAAATTGGTTCAGGTTTTTCCTTTTAAGGCTGCTCTTAGACATCCACAACCTACATGACTGTCCTGGCACCTTGGGTACACCTTTGCTAGCTCTTTGCTAAACCAGAAACACTCTACTTGTTAGCACAGCATCTAATTGCACATGTCACACCTCAAATACATCACCCGAGTTGCACAGCATAATTAATTACCATCTCCCCTTCCTAAGGTCTTTGTAGCACTGCATTACCTCAAAGTCCCATTGAATAAAGGAAATAGGTTTATACAGCTGCATTGTGCTGCTCTGCTACAGTGAACTGGTGTTCATGAGAGTGAAGGAACTTCTGAACATGGGTCAATAAAAGGACCCAGTCAAATGACAGTATGAGTAAGGAAACAAAGCATGCACAGAAAAGCTGGTGGTCCTGCCTCAGCTTACACAGTGAAACCAAACATCATTATAACAGCAGGTCTGTCTCCTGTTTCACCTCTGTGTAGATAAAAGCACAGAAAAAACTACTGGAGTATAAACTAAAGTCAATAGTGTTCAAAGGGAAATTCTAGAAATACCACTGCAAGCAGGTCTAGGGAAGTGATCATTCCCCTGTACTCGGCATTGGTGAGAGGACTGTTCAGTTCTGGGCACTTCAGTACAGGAGGGATGTTGAGGGGCTGGAGCAGGTGCAGAGGAAAGCAACTGGGCTGGTGAAAGGCCTGGAGAATCAGCCCTACAAAGAGCAGCTGAGGGAACTGGGGGTTTTTAATCTGAAGAGGAGGAGACTGAGGGGAGACCTTATTGCTCTCTGCAACTATCTGAAAGGGCGTTGTAGAGAGGGAGGTGCTGGCCTCTTCTCGGAAGTAAACAAGGACAGGACTAGAGGGAACATCCTAAAACTGCACCAAAGGAGGGTTAGGCTGGACATCAGGAAATATTTTTTCTCTGAGAGGGTTGTAAAGTGCTGGAACATGCTGCCCAGAGAGGGGGTTGAGTCACCATCCCTTGATGTGTTTGAAAGTTGTAGAGATGAGGAGCTTAGAGATCTGATTTAGGTGTGATAAAGATAACAGTAGGGTTAAAGGTTGGACTCGATGATCTTGTAGGTCTTTTCCAGCCTAAATGTTTCTATGATTCTGTGAGTCAGAAAAACAAAACGTTTTTAAAAGTTACCTTCTTCTGCACACTCACTCATGAACTCGAGCAGTACAAGTCAAGAACAGATATGATTAAGGTTGTTTCTGCATCCTTGACTCTGCTCCTGTCCCTCTAACCTTCAGTTCACCTGCTCATTGTGTCTAAGCAACCCAGACCCTACAGCCACCTTCAATGCACTGAAGCTGTTCTTTCAGTCTGAATTTCCCAACAAGCTCTGCCCTAGAACACTGGTTATGATTTTGGCTTTCAAGAGTGTATGTTGATGATAAGCAAGAACAAGACTTTATATCCTCTCTCTATTTGCTCCAGTGCTTAATTTCTATTTTAGAACCATATGGAATTAATCAGCCCTGAGAAGCCCTTGAGGTATGCGGAAACCATATTATTAATGTTATTAGTGCTAATTAATTCTGCCAACAAGGCCTATACAAGTAGTCAAGAAATCAATCTTTGCCAACCCAACAATTTAAATACATTTGGAGTTCTAGGACAAGCAATTCCATGGTTATAATAAGCCAGAAAGAAAGTTAGGGAAACACTAAAAACAAGGTAGTTTTTGAACTTTCCTACAACATAAAAGTTTTGTCTAATTTGCTTGAAATTTCTTATGAATTTGCAGATGAGTTTGTTTCATTTTGTTTGTGCTCCCAGAGCACCTATGTATGTGTGTGTAGAATGAAGAGGTGCTGGAAGTGAACATCCACAAAACTGTTGTCATCTTGATGTCTACGTTAGTTCTGACTGTTAATAGGAATGATTTGTGTTAATGTTTCCACTCCATCTCTGAGGAGGTGACTTTTAATGGTGTCCTGCCACCTTTCCAAGCTATTGTCCCTATCCCTAGTCCACCAGACCTAAGATTCTCTGTTGCCAGGAATGGTTGGCATGATCCTCATACTTTAAGGATACTGACATTCAGATTTAATTAATTGTCTTCAAATAACACAATCACATAATCACAGAACATTAGGGACTGGAAGGGACCTCGAGAGATCATCCAGTCCGATCCCCCTCTCACAGCAGGATCCCCTAGATGAAGTCACATAACCATGTCACGTATTCTGTGCCCTCATGTATGCTGGTCACAGAAATAAGCCAAACTACACATATATGTCTATTTAGACAACACACATGGCAGTTGTCTAGGTAAACAGCCCCTAGACTTGGTAAGAGTTGCACTTAGCCTTTCCTCTCCTTTGAGATGCATGTTTGGATCACAGCTACTCCATTGCACTACTGATTCGATGCACACCAGGACACGTGCCTCATTCCCAATGACAATTCAGTCTGTATTAAACACGCATCCCTCCCATCCAGTTGTTCAGAGAGGCTCAGAAGTATTTCTCATGGAAGAACGGTGGTGAGAGCACAAGGCTTTTGCAGTGGTGCAACAGAATACCACCACAGCTGCAAAAAGCCAAAGCACAGCCTGAAGAAGCTCAGCCCAAACCTGCTTTTCCTCAGCCAATTGGTCAATTTTTAGCTTCATGCTGTCCTGCTCCATCTTGAAAGTTGAGATAAAAAACAGACAAAAAGTCATCCAACAGTTTCATCACTACCACTAGATATTTTCTTCAACACATACAGGTTTTAGGGCTGTCTTGCCCTTTGTAGAATCACAATGAAATACAGATCCAGCCATGCTAACACAAACAGCCCCAGAGCAGTGGAGAAGTGGGCAGCACCAGCAGTCATCAACATTTTACATCCTAAACAATTCCCACGATTTAATTCCCCAGTTTCCTTCACACCTCCACTCTCAGAAGCAGTACTTCATGGTGCGATCTAACGGATTGCTGCACATCACTGCAAAAGTGAAGAGAGCAACACTTCTTCTCCTGAAGCATTCTGCAACACAAACAACTAATCCTTCCTTACTTCTTGTCCCTACCAAGAGGAACTGCTATGAACATAAACTGTAGAGGGCCTGGGAGGCCACGCAGTCCCATCGGCTCCATTAATCAACTCACATACTGCATGCTCAGAGAACGGGACATGAGGTCACAGCTCAAGCCCAGCTAGCCTTCCAGGGAAGATACTGCTTTTATTAATATTTGGGGCTTTTCACTCTTTCCACCAACTGTCGATAGTCATCTGCACAAACCTCATTGTCATGGGTTATGGCAAAGAGTGAAACCAAAGCCACAGACTCAGACAGCGTGGATGTGCATCCGCATAGCACTAGCGAGACATACCCTGTGCTGGATGCAGCAGAAGAGGCCACAGGGAAATACCGTGATTGTCTCAAACACAACAAAAATGGCAGCTACAAGTTTTCTACATCTGTCCAAAGCTAAACAGAACTGTGTGAGCACACAAATGCACAGTGAGAACAGCAGTGGCCACAAGATGAGCACATTCTCTGTGGACACGTGATTTCTCTCTTCTCAGCACAACCCTGCTAACCCAGTGCCTGTGAGGTCATGCTGGGTCATCTTGAGCCTCTCATCCCTTTGGCCATTGTGCTGCCCCTTTCTCCCCACTAGAAGATCAGCCTTTTCCTGGAATCTGAAGCACAATCCCTTGCCATCAGACACAGGTCAGACATGACACAGAATGATTATGGACCAGCACCCACTTCCCCTGCCCCATGGATCCTGACATATCCAAGTGCCCCTCCTTAGAACGTGGTCTGTTGTTGAGTATCTTCACATTTCTTTCCCGTTGAAAACAAATTGACTTTGAGAAGCTTAAATTTAGCTTGTTTAATGTCCTACTTGTTTAATGACCACTTCCTGTGGTCTCTTCTAACCCAGACTGACTGTATGACTTGGTCTGGGTGATCCTGCTGGGGCAGGGGGATTGGACTAGATGATCTTTCGAGGTCCCCTCCAATCCCTAATGATTCTATACTTCCTGGTAAGGCTATGCTTGTGGCATTATGCAGAGCATCAGGGATGGATATAAAACTGATTCTTTAAAACATCACTGAATCCAATCTAAAATAACTTGGGTGTATGCCACTTGTTTTATAAAGAACACAGTGACTATGTCATGAGGGATTTTCTGGACTTTGTTCAAGACAACTGGGATTTCACTTTTTGGTAAGGTACCCATCCCAAATGGCTGTCAGGAGGGCTACTTGAAATCTTCCCATCTGTAAAACTTCATATAAAATAATCATAGAATCCTAGAATGTCCTGGCTTGGAAGGGACCTTCAAAGGGCATCTAGTCCAACCTCCCTGCGGGGAGCAGGGACATCCTCAGCTACAGCAGGGTGCCCAGAGCCTTGCCCAGCCTCACCTTGAAGATCTCCAGGGATGGGGTCTCAACTCCCTCCCTGGGCAACCTGTGCCAGTGTTCAAGTCCCCTCCTGCTCAAGAACTTCTTCCTTACAGCCCATTTCAATCTGCCCTTCTCTCATGTGAAACCATTGACCCTGTCCTATCACTCCAGGCCTTTGGAAACAGCCGCTCTGCAGTCTTCTTGTAGCCCCCTTCAGGGACTGAAAGGTCACTCTAAAGTTCTCCCAATGCCTTCTCTTCTCCAGGCTGAGCAACCCCAGCTCCTTCAGCCTGTCCTCCAATAATACTAACAGGAAGCACTGCCAATTATCTAAATAGGGTCAATTATCTAACAGGAACCACGATTTTTTTTATCTAAAAATAGTGCTACTAATGGGAATTGGATGCTCAACAGAAACTACTGACTACTTCTTTGATTTTGGAAGGAAAGCATCAAATATTTTATTATGATCATTTCAACTACTTTACATTACAAAATACCAGAAGAGTAAAATAAAAATGAAATGTAAAATAGCAGCGATAAAGTGAACATGGAATGAGTAAGCTCTTCTACAGAATGTTTTACTACAAATACTCTGAAAAGTAGGCTTTTTTCCCTCTGTGCAAACTCTGTGTGTTAGTGTGAAACTCCTCTTCTGCTGATGCTGTGAATGTTTTTGTTTTGCACATACAAAGCAGTAACACACAGGAGATCTCAGCTTGTAACTGCTTGTGCACACACACCTACGCTGGGGTCACCTTCTCTACAGAATCTGGCTCCAGTACCAGCATTGGTTGGTTTGTGGGCCTTAGCAATAACTCTCTCGGATAAGTTTTCTGTAGGTCTAGGTCCACAGTCCATGGCAGGGGAGAACAGCAGTTTTCTGAGCAGGTGAACTCTACAGATAGCTTTTAAGACAAATTCTGGTTTACAGGAATGATGGTCTCCCAGGTAAGCTCCCACCAGAGAAGAAAGACATTGCTCTCTGTGTTTCATTGTGTTGAGTTTCCACAGAAGCTTCCCATAGCATAGATGTGGTGATGACATCAAAAAATAGGACCAGAGCTTTACCTCAGAGACCTACAGCCACGCTCACATCCTCAGAGCACGAAGCCGATACTCAAGCCAAAAGGCTTTCTGCACAAGGACTTCTGAGCAGTCTCCCAGCAAGGTTGTGTTACCCAGCCTAAGCCACAGCTTAAGCACCCAGTGAGGGCCAGAACTTGAAAAAGGACTTTTGGGGCACTGAGCTGTGTTGTTTAGGTCTAGTTTTGAGCAGCACATTTTAATGGCTGCCTCATGAAGGCAGCAGACAAGTGTGAAAAACACAACTATTCACAATTGTTCTACAAACTGTTTAAAAATATCAGTTCTTAGCACAGAATCACAGAATGATTGAGGCTGGAAAAGCCTTCTGAGCTCATCCAGCCCAGACCAGGACCTAACATCATCACAGCAGCCAGACCAGGGCACTAAGGGCAACAACAGCTACTCTGTCCTTCAGCACTTCCAGAGATGGGGACTCCACCACCACCCTGGGCAGTCCATTCCAGAGTCTGATTACCCTCTTCTGTGAGGAAGGACTACCTAACAGCCAACCTAACTCTCCCCTGGTAGCCTCATCCCGCCCCCCCGTCCCTGGTTCCCTGGGAGAAAGGTCCGACCACCACCTGACTACAACTTCCCTTCAGGGAGCTGGAGAGAGGGAGAAGGTCTACCCTGAGTCTCCTCCAAGCTAAACCATCCCAGCTACCTCAGCCTCTCCTCATCAGACCTTCCCTCCAGTCCCTTCCCCAGCCTGGTTGTTCCTCTGCACCCACTCCAGCCCCTCAATCTCTTTCCTGAAGTGAGGGGCCCAGAACTACCCACAGTACTTGAGGGTTTATATCTCCCTAGTACAGGGGATAATTATGTCCTTAGTCCTCATCCCAGCTGAAGAGTCAAAGGACTCCCAGACCAATGGGCACACAGTTTCTCTCTAGCTGCAGAAGGCTTCTCTCACAGGGAGAATTCTTTGACTTGTTGAAGTCTCTATTATAACTCTGCTGCCCTCACTTCTAACACACTGCAAAGAGACCTGAACTGCTGCTGGCAGGAGGGTTGTGAAGGGACTTGTGAGGTGCTGTGACAGGCCTTCAATCGACTTCACTAGCAGCATTTGCACGTCTTTCTGGAGCTCATTAAAACAGTTTATTTAGGTTTATTCCAATGGCTTTCATTAAAGACTTGCTCTGTGTTGTTCCAGTTGGAGTGCTGGCTCATTCTGATACTTCTCTGATGTTTCTGACTGGGGTGAAAAAAACTACTACAGTTATCCCGTGGACTGCTCAGTTTTTACTTAAGTCCCTTATCTTCACCTACTTTGAAGTGCTTTTGCTTTGCATGCAAGTCACTCTTACCCCAAATTAAATCTGAATTGCTGTAGGAACACTGGGAAGGCAGTTATGAATAAAGGATATCTTTCACAAGAATTCAGTTTGCATGGACTATGGGTCTGCTTTCACAGAATTATTGAGAATCATTAGGCTGGAAAAGACATTTGAGATCTTCAAGCCAAGCCCATGACATCAGCTAGATGAGGGCACTTAGTGTCATATCCAATCTTTTCTTAACCACCTCCAGGGATGAAGACTCCTCCACTGCCCTGGGCAGTCCATTCCAGTGTCTGATCACTATTTCATAGAATCATAGAATCATTCAGGTTGGGAAAGACCCTTGGGATCATAGAGTCCAACCATCTATGCTACATTGCAAGTTCACTCCGAAACCAGATCCCTTAACACCTCATCAAAATGATCTTTAAACACATCCAAGGACAGCAACTCAACCACCTTCCTGGGAAGCCCATTCCAGTGCCTGACCACCCTTTCTGTAAAGAAGTTCTTCCTAAGATCAACTAAACTAACCCTGTTGTAACTTGAACCCATTCTCTCTTGTTCTATCACTAATTGCTTGCGAGAAAAGACCAGCACCACCCTCTCCACAATGTCCTTTCAGGTAGTTGTAGAAAGTGATGAGGTTTCCTCTCAGCCTCCTCTTCTTCAAACTAAAGAGTCCCAGCTCTCTCAGTCTTTCCTCATAAGATTTATTCCCCAGGCACTTCACCAGCTTAGCTGCCCTCCTGTGCACCTGCTCCAGCACCTCAGCATCTCTCTTGTATTGAGGTGCCCAAAACTGGACAGAATACTCAAGATGTGGCCTCACCAGTGCCAAATACAAGGGGAAAATAGCCTCCCTACTCCTGCTGGCCACACTATTTCTAATCCAAGCCAGGATGCCATTGACCTTCTTGGCCACCCGGGCACACTGCTGGCTCATATTCATCTTCCTGTCACCTAAAACACCCAGGTCCTTCTCTGCTGCACAGCTCTCTAGCAACACCTCCCAAGCCTGTAGTATTGCAGGGGGTTGTTGTGGCCCAACACAAATGCAGGACCTGGCACTTGGCCTTATTGAAGCTCCTGCCATTAACATTGGCCCATTGCTTCAATCTATCCAACTCTCTCTGAAGAGCCTCCCTACCCTCTGGCAGATGAACAGTCCCATCTAACTTGGTGTCATCTGCAAATTTACTAATGATACATTTCCTTGTGAGGAAGGGCTTCCTAACATCCAAAATAACCCTCCCCTAGCACAGCCTCAGGCCTTGACCTCTCATCCTGGCACTAGCTGTCTGGAAGAAGAGCCCAACACCCTACCTGTCCTGTGTTTTATGCACAGGAAAGAGAAAATACGCATAAAAGTAGCTCTAGTAAACAACTCAAAACTGTAGGAGAATTAGAACTGAGTTATCTGCCCTCAATGGAGACCATTCAGGGAAGCAAGGGGAGCAGTCAGCTGCCCTAAGTCCTCCCCAATTTCACTGTAACCTGGCAGGTCACCCTACAAGTGCCAGTGCACAGAGCAGAACTGCATCTCTTGGAAGAGCCAGCTCTGAGATTATTCCCTATCCAAGCTACTTGCCCTTGAGATCTGCAAAATTAACATCTGTTCTAACACTGTGTCCCCCTTACTCTTTTAAATGAAAGGAAGCATTTACTCAAAGAACAGGTCGCCCTTTCAACACCTGAAATAGCTCTGTGCTCGATTCCCACTAGAAAGCTGCACAACTTCCTGGAAGTTTCCTACAGCACAGCTCCCATGTTCCTAACTCATAAAAATTCCACATGTTTAGACTTTCATGTTCTCTGAGCACAAGCTGGGGCTTTTCCCTGCTTTTTAATTAAATTCACTCAAGAGCCATGAACCTAAAGAATCAGAACAGATTTTGTTTCTCCAGAAGTTTGTGCATCCTTACACAGAACAAGGAATGTCTTGGTCAGACCTGGTTTGTGAACTCACCTTTTAAACACTATTTTTTAGCAAGAACAATGTTAGAAACCCTGCTGAATGGCTTCCCTGGGCTTCATCTCTTTTAGAGCCTTACTCAAGATTCGCTTCACTTGCGGCAAGTCCTCAGCTTGTTTCCAGGGACAGCTGGCACCTTCCTGCCTCTCTTCTCCGGGCTGTTTGTGTTCTTTGCCATTTACTGTCCCACGAGGGCATTTACTGGGGGCTGTACTGCGGGTTCACTGAGGACATGAGCAGCCAAAATATTTGAGAAGCTAAGTAATAACTTTCGTCATTTAGATGGTTCCAAAATCTGGTTTAGTATTCCACCATTCGACTGCCAAACACACAAGTGATGCAACTAGAAGGGAATATTCAATCTCTCTTCCTCCCTCTCCACTCCCTTGTGCAACATTTAAGGGAAACTCAGAAGCTTTTCCAGCTCAAAAGAAAAATGAGGCCTTATGTACAGACCGGGGCCCAACGACTGCCCTCAGGAATGTGGATAACGCCCACTGACATCACTAGAGGTTATTCATTTGCAGGGTGGGAGAACAGGAGAAAGATATTCTGCACAGACTGCATGTCTAGGTCCCAGAGCTTCTCCTAGTTTGTCTTGAAATGACCAGGCTTCCAACCGCTCTGCCAGACCACTCGGTTTCTTGGCCTCTCAGCTCACCTGCTCAGCTCTTTACCCTCAGCCTTGCTGTTTCACCAGCTTGTTCGCTGAAGTTTTTAATGTGGGTTTTGCAAACGTTATAACCACTCAAAGAATCAGCAAAGACAAATATACAAATGATTACATTCTGTGGTTGTTGTTCTTGGAACAATCTAAAGACTTGCGTTCAAAACAAACACTCTTCCTTTTGAAGTGGTGGTGAAACAGACTGTTGCTTTCCATGTGGTTAAGCAGCCACCCCTTAGAACAGCCTGCCGGTTGGTACCAGAGATATTACCTTCTGCATGGGGAACAGCAGAAATAGCTTCTTAAAAGGGGAAAACTGAACTGGAAAAGCACCAGGGCTTCAAAACACTGGGAAGAAGGCTGGAAAAGCCAGTAACCTCTGGCAGAAGGTCCATGTTCAAGGAAGGAAGGTGAACAAAACGTCTAAAGACGAGTGAAAACTAGGATTCCCTCTAAACATTTTCACCTCTGAAAGAGGCTATGGAAGGCTGATAAATTTTTCCTTCTGAAACTACAGCTAAGTTGGTGGCCACATGTTTTACTCCTTCTGCTGACAAAGACTCCTAGAAGTTGAGTTTACACCCAGAAAATGTTGGGATAGGCAAACCAGAAACACATTGGGAGTGCACCATGCACACAGTTGCTAGCTCTTAGCTAACACCCTGGTTTTTCCCCTCCTTAGCTCTCTGGCTTTCACTCACTCATGTCCTTCTCTTAGTTCTCCTTTCAACAAGGATCTCTGCTACCACAACTCACACAACTTCTCCCCAGCAATGTTAATTCACTTGTCCCTTCATTGCTGCTCATCTGCACAAACCTGCAGTGTCTCACGTTGTCTCTCTGGAGTTCCTGGTGTTTGCATTTTGGACCTGGACAGCAATGCTGGGACTGTCTCCTCCTACTCATCGGTCATAAAAGGCAAACAGTACCAGTCAACGTCCTCCAAAGCTTCATTTGTTTCAAAACACAGCAAACTACAGATTTCTCATCAGCTCCTTCCACAGGCCATTCCCAATTCCCTTTAAAATCCTAACACTGCAGTACACACTTTTAAACAGTGGGTATGTGCAATGATTTGAACTGTTTGTAATTGGTTATTAGGTGCCATTTGCCAGCATTTTAAGACCAGGACCAGATTTTTTAAGCAGAAATGTTTTTGCTCCTTTCTAACCCAAGAACCCAGCAGAAATTCAGGGTTGAAATCTCATTTAATTCTAAAAGAGGCTCTGGATACGGAGGCTGCACATATCCGACATGGCCTTGCTATTTACGAGGAGTGTACATGAAAATCTACTTCCCTGCACACAGAAGGAAATAGTTTGTTTGCTCACAGTGTTCAGCTTTCATCTAACTGACAATGAACTCAAACCCCTGTCTTTGTAAGCTCCCATTTATCCCTCAGGGTTTCTACTTCATGCTTGCTTTGCCTGACCTCTTGCTTCTTCTCTGTCTAGTGGTCTGGACTTATAATTGCTCCCTTCTCATGGTGAGACAAACAGATATGACAACACGTGCATCTGCCCAAGAAACAACATAGGTTTTGGCTTTACATGGAAGCTGCTACAGTTCTGTTCAATGAATTAGATCCACTCTTCATTGTACTGGTGAGAATCAAAACAAGGCAGCAGTTACAGAATCACAGAACATTAGGTGTTGGAAGGGACCTCAAAAGATCATCTAATCCCCCTGCCACAGCAGGATCACCTAGACTAAATCGCACAGGAACATGTCCAGGTAGGTTTTAAACCTCTCTAGAAACCTACTCGTCCTTTTTAAAAAAAAACCAAACAAACAAACATTAAACAAAATTTGAGCTTTTCCTAAAGCTCAAAAAGATTTCAGCTGTCCCACAGTACTGCATCTGCGTTCCACCAGAAGTTAGTGAGTTTGATAAAGGAATTACTGAGTCACTTTTGGAAGCCATAATGGTCCCCCCCTTAACAGCTGTCCTACAGCCTTAGCAGCTGTGGACATCTATCAGCATGTGGACATCAGAGGAAAGACACCCTCGGGACAGATATTAACTATGGTTTTAAATCCCATTTTCACCTGATGTTCAGGAAAGAAGAGTCATCAGGGTGAATTCACTGTCAGGCAACTCAAATTAAAAGAGCAAGAAGCAACATTTGTGGATCAGTGTTTTTTGGAGGCTGACATCAGCGCCAGCTGAAGTGAGCCAATGTGCTCTGCAGAAATGAAGCAGGGCTTCCCTGGACTCCCAGGGATTACAAATTGCCACAAAACAATCCAGACCACAGTGAGCAAACATAAACAGAGGGGTTTGATATCCCAGCAGAGCTAAAATACTCTCTAAGTGAGGAAGACAGGGATTTATAAACAGGTATTTTGGATTTATAAGGGATGATACAGTCACATGCTCAGAGTTGTTTGAAGAGAAGGTAGTTTTGGACAATGCTTGTAGGAGGGCTTTTCAGATTGTTTTCAGTTTCCTCAGAGACCCTCAGCAAGTCTATTGATGATACGAAACTGGAAGGGTAGCTGATACAGCAGAAGTCTGTGCTGCTATCCAAGAAGATCTGGGATGATGGCAAAAACTGCAGCAGAGGTCGACTGGGCCAGCATCACTGAACCACTTCTGGGAGAGACAGCAGCAATGGAGAGGACAAGACAGGACCTGAAGCTGTGCTGGGAGATGGTGAGGTTGGATGTTAGGAAGGCCTTCCCCATGGAAAGGGTGATCAGATTCCTTAAAGTCCAATGTACTTTCAGGATGCAGATACCTAAGCCAGAAGGATGTGCACTGACACGGGGGGG
>VXBP01003851.1:84241-144865 GCA_013400115.1 Rhinopomastus cyanomelas
GTAAAACACATGGGCAATAAAGAGTGAAGAAGAAAACTGGAGATACTCTGCTGGGGAAGTTTTGCCCTCATATACAAGAGGATGTTTGCAAACAATCCTGAAAAATAAATGCAGAAAGACCGAAACTGGCAGCATAAAAGGGAAGAAAGGACCTTTAATGTGGCTGGTTAGCAACACCCCTCTGAAGGAGGTTGGGAGTTTCATGTCAGATTTCCCAGCACACTCCTCAAAACTCACAGACCCCTGACAAATGGAAGGCAGGCAACCCCTTCAGCTAAGGGCATCTCTGGATGCAACGAGGAAAAAGCTGATCCTAAGTATCTTAGTTCTGATTCCCCCACAAAAATCAGCAGCCCCTGGTACACATGGAGGTCATGGGGCCCAACACTTGCCAGGAGCAGCAAGCTGTGGTGGGAAAGAGAAGGTACTTAGAAGCAGGAGTCTGTTTTGCAGAGAAGACTACATTTCCCTGACCTGAGAGACCTTCAGTTCCTTCAGTGGGTGAGAACTGCATCCCTGTGTTGTCAGGAAATCAAAGGGATTGAAATCTCTCAGCTTCCAAGTGCCTGTGTGTGAAGTAGCTCACAGGTTAAAAGCCCTACCCAGAGTTTTGCCTCCATATGCTGCTTTCCTTGGTCCAGCAAGTAGGTCTGTTGATCTCAGATCCTGGAAAATGTGAGGAATTTCTGTGGAAACCATCCTAATAATTCCTGGCCCGAACTAAAAGCCCTGCCCAGACACACTTAACTTCCCACAGTGATGCAGTGCTTTGGCATTTCTGTTTCCACGAGGTACCATTTCCATAACAAAACCACACCAGGGTATCGTTTAGTGGCTGCCAATGTATTTTTCAGCTTGCTTGACACAAAGCACAGTGAAGTAAAGGTCACAGTATTATGTGCACATCGACCTGATTAAAACTAAGTATAAGAAATCCATCCAGCCATGAAATGAAACATCAGAGCTAATCCTGAGAGGAGGCTGCTCCCTATAACATAATTAGCACCTGAGACAGCAAAAGGAAGTCCGTGTGGATCTCCAGAGAGAATTTGTTCAGCAGCAACAAAATGTGCCTCAAATACAGGTTAAAGGGACCTGTGAGAATCATTTATATATTGGAAAACCTAAAACCACAGCCAGACACACTTCATACAGACCTCAAAGGTGCACTGACTGGCACTGAAGGAACTCTTTACCTTTTATCATGGACAGCCAAAGTGTACCCTGACTCTCATGGAAGAATTCATGTTTGTAACACAGGGAAAAAGCAACCCAAAGCTTTCTCCAGAGCAAAGATGGGGTGAGTTCCTTGAAGAGCTGGAATGATCTAAGAGACTGTTTTTAGCCCCTGGTGCCAGCCCCTTCCTGCAGGCACATCAGCAAGTGGAGAACTTCCTGCATCTGAAAAGCGTTATCACCAAACAGCATCTTCTTCCATTGATACTCCACCTTTTTCCTGAAGTAGTTATCACTGATGCATCACTGAAGTCCATCAGTGTGTCACTGCTCTCCATTATCTCCAAACTCAGACTATAATAAAGCCAAGAGATACAGCTACAAAAAGTGCAAAGACTGACCCTTATTTACTTGTTTAATTGCAGGACGGCAAAAACAGCACTTTGAGGGCTCTGTATCTCTGTCCTACTTCTCATCTAGACTTATGCTCGAAATCTTCATGAGAGATGGAGCAGATGTATGATCTGGAGTTTCAAGAGCAGCCAGAATAATTCCATTAAAACCTGCCTCACAGAAAAAACTCACTTGGAGTACCAGAAGAAGCAGACTGTAGTCATGGGATGTTGTAGCCTGGACAATTGTTCTGCTTTAGAAGCTGAGCAGAATCTGTCAGTCTGATAATTTGTGTGTTTTCTGTAGAAAATGTGGGGTTTGAAAAGTTTCTGGCCTCCCCACTCCTCTCTTCTTCCTGTTGGTCATTTCCACCTCCTTCTTGACTTCTCTCCATCTTCATGTCTGTTCAGAGCTGCATTGCTGCTGCTGAGAAAAAATGCTATGGCTTCTGAAGATATGCAAAAGGAACAGTCAAAGTCTACTAATTTCTCTGTGTTCAACTGCAGAGACTGTGAGAATCATGAGCTTTGAAGATTTATGAGGATCAAGACTGAAGTCAGACAACTGCTGTGATTTCAGAAAGAAGCAGGAACAGTCTACAACGTAGATGTTCTGGTCATTCCTATCTCAGTTCAGTATAGGAGCAGTGTGACAAAACACCATGTGTCTGTGTCTTGTGTGGGGTTGGTTTTTCTGATGTGTGGTGGGAGGAGTGAATTAAAATGTCCTGGTGCCTTTCTTCTCCAAACCGAGTCAGTTGCTTCACTGCCTGCAGATTTGTCAGTGGGGTTGTTAAATCTTCCCTTTAGCTAAAAGCTCTTGATACAAATATAGTCGGGGTCTCTGTCCCACAACATTAGTAGTGACTCTGGTGGGATGTGCAGAGAAGGATCCACATTACTACACCACAACAGTTACCTACTGTTAAATATTGGGAGACACTGGTCACGTCTGCCTCTCAGCAAAGTCTCACAAGGCAGTGTCATAGAGTTGACAGATTTTCCCTAGTAGAGTTGGGAGGTTGTTGAAAGTTCAGTGGGAACACGTGCTTGTTCCTCAGATGGTCTGGTCCACATGCAACATACCAGTTCAAATCCTCCTCCACAGGATGTGGGGCCTTATGCAAGCCCAAGCCTTCTGTCAGAACCTTCACTCTCATTGTCACTTTACAGAGCTGTTTATGTCTCGCTGAAGTCCTGCACTAATGCTGATCATTAACAAGACTGAGGAGAGCCCTCACATTTCTGACCCCTGGCAGCACTGCACACTTTTCTTCTCACTACTTTATTGCTGTTCTGCTGAACACACATGGCTGCTGGTAAAATCCCAGCCAGCTGCTAACAACTGCTGTGTTTTTCCCAGTTCATTAGGAGGCCACAAGTAGTTTTAAATCATGAAGCTAATTAAGCAGAAATAAGACAGTCAAACAGTCCAGGCCTCACACAAAATACACATCTAGAAATTGCTGATCTATAAAAGACCACAGGAGAGGGTTCAGTGCTGTCTGCAGACTCTGCCTCAGCTCATCAACTTCCCTACACACATACTCAAGTGTTATCCTTGTGAATCACTGCCTTGGTGCTCCTCAGAGCCAGCCCAGGAGCAGTCAGTGTTGGCATCCCAGCTGCTGGAGAGGTCTATGTATGTGTTGCACTCACAGTTAGTCAATCAGACTAATGACCTGTTGGGACCTGCACAAAGCCTCTCCCACTCCTGGTAGAATGGGTATCCTGAGACTACTTCTCTGACTACCCTGGTAAGAACAAGGTGCAGATCAACCTGCACCTACCTTATAATAAGAAAGAAGCATGGATGCACATTTCCCCTCCTCACGTATTGCTGTGGGAAGCCAACAGAGATCACTAGTTGGAGACCTGTATCTAGTGCAGTGCCCCAGGGGTCAGTACTGGGACCGGTACAAGTCTGCTGATGACACAAAACTGAGTGGTGTGAATAATGTGACCAGGGTGGTAGAATAATGTTCATTTATTCTTGCTTCACTTTTACACCCTCCTTTTCACAGCTCCACAGTGCCCCTGGAGAGGGGGAATTTTAATAGACATGTTTGGGGTTTTGCAGACTCAGAAAGGAGAATACAGAGACATGGTGGGATAGCTCATATGACTGGAATGTGGTCACAGATGGCTATAGCCTTTTCAGGAGGGACGGGTCAGCAAGACAGGGTGGTGGAGTTGCTCTTTGGATGAGAGAGCAATTGGAATGTATTGAGTTCTGTCCAGGGGTGCATGAAGAGACCTTGAGAGTTTGTGGGTGCAGATTAAGAGGCAGGCTGCCATATGTGACACTGTTGTAGGTGTCTATTACAGGCCACCAGACAAGGACGAGGAAGTTGATGAGGTCTTCTACAGGCAGCTGACAGCAGAGCTCTGGTTCTCATGGGGCATTTTTACTACCCTGATATTTGCTGGCAGTCCTACTCAGCCATCTACATTCCAGGAGGTTCCTCCAGTGCATTAGTGACAACTTCCTGATGCAAATGGTGCAGACGAATGCTGCTGGATCTTGTACTCACCAACAAAGAGGGTCTGGTTGAAGCAATGAAGGTTGAGGGCAGCCTTGGTTGCAGTGAACATAACATGGAATTCAGGGTCTCATGTGGTAGGAAAAGAAGAGCTAGCAGAATCACAACCCTACACTTCAGGAGGGCCAACTTTGGCCTTTCCAAGCCACAGTCTGAGTGATAAGGTAGTAAGGTGGATTGTGAACTGGCTGCAGGATAGAAGCCAGAGAGTAGTGGTCAATGGGACAGAGTCTAGTTGGAGGCCTGTATCTGGTGGAGTTCCACAACAGTTGATACTGGGACCAGTATTATTAAATCTCTTCATTAATGACTTGGATGAGGGATTAGGGTGCACAGTCAGCAAATGTGCTGATGACACAAAGCTGGGTGGTGTCACCAACACCCCAGCAGTCTGTGCTGCCATTCCGCAAGACCTGGACAGGCTGGAGAGCTGGGCAGAGAGAAATGTAATGAAATATAACAAGGATAAGTGTAGAATCTCGCGTCTGGGCGAGAACAACCCCAGGTACCAGTATAGGTTGGGGACTGACCTGTTGGAGAGCAGTATAGGAGAAAGAGACCTGGGGTCGTGGTGGACAGCAGGATGACTGTGAGCCAGCAAGGTGCTCTTGTGGCCAAGAGGGTCAACAGCATTCTGAGGTGGATTAGAAGGGGAATGATTAGCAGATCGAGAGAGGTTCTTCTCTCCCACTACTCTGCCCTGTTGCGATCATATCTGTTGTATTGTGTCCAGTTCTGGTCTTCTAAGTTCCAGAATGACACATTGCTGCTGGAGGGAGTCCAGTATAGAGCAACAAAGTTAAGGGGAGTAAAACACCTCCCTTATGAGGAGAGGCTGAGGGAGCTGTGTCTCTTTAGTTTGGAGAAGAGGAGACTGAGGGGTGACTTCATTATTGTCTATAAATTCGTGAAGGCTAGGTATCAGGAGACTGGAGTCAGGCTCTTCTCACTGTCATCTGGTGATAAGACAAGGGGCAACAGGTGTAACTGGGAACACAGGAGGTTCCATAGAATGTGAGAAGGAATGTCTTCACAGTGAGGGTGACAGGTGACAGAACACTGGAACAGGCTGCCCAGGGAAGGTTGTGGAGTCTCCTTCTCTGGAAACATTTAAAACCCAATGTTCCAGTTCTGCTTGGTTTAGGTTATCCTGCTGTGGCAGGGGGATTGGAATAAATGATCTTTTGAGGTCCCTTCCAATCCCTAATGTTCTGGGATTCTGTGGTTCTGTGAATCACATCCACACACACCAGGCAATCTGAGCTGCTGGGTGCCAGATGGAACATCTCTTTTGTTTGCTTCCCAGTGCAACTGAGGTAGAAACATACCCAGCTTCCCAAAGATTGAAGCCATCTATCCCAGCTGACTGGAGTCTGCTGGTCACTTTTCAAGCAAGTGAAATAAAACCAGTAATTCTTACAGCATCCTTTGTTTGATTTCACATTAATATGGAGACATCTTCCCCAGCAAGTTCCCTTCATTTTTATGAAACTAGTGTCAGACATCTGCAATATTCACCCTGTTCCCTGCCCAGCAAAGGGTTAACACTTACAGGTGGACTTTTGGACTTGTTGCATCAGTTTCCTCTGTGATCAGCAAAAGATTTGATTTTAGTACCTTTTAGGGGCCAGGAACAAAATTCTACAGAGCACTAGAAGGGCAGGGTGATCCTAACAAAACACCAGAATCAGATGCAAGAACAAGAAAAGATAAATTAAAACAGGGTGAAGGAGACACACAGGAGAATAACTGGACTTTTCTGCAAAGATTGCACACGCATCGCAGGAACATGGTGAAGAACCCAGGAAAATGTTGTGACTCCAGCTGTGGGACTCTGGGTTAAAGAACTGGACAGAGGTCTGGGTATGAAAAAAGGGAAAGGTGTCAGAATGCATCTAAGGATTGAAGGAAAGGAGGAGAAAGAAGCAAAACAGGACAGAAAGAAACTCACCAAACATTGGGAAAAGGTGCCAGGCTGTGTCAATGACAAGCATACAGGTTTTGAAGTGGACATCATACCAAGGCAGAAACCAAGCAGCTGACTGTAAGTACTCCAGAATCAGCTCCTCACTTCAAGAAAGAGATTCAGGGGCTGGAACGGGTCCAGAGGAGCAACAAGGCTGGGGAAGGTCCCGGAGGTAAAGTCTGGTGAGGAGAGGCTGAGGGAGCTGCGATTGTTTAGTCTGAAGAAGATGAGACTCAGGGGGGACCTTCTCCCTCCCTACAGCTGCCTGAAGGGAGGTTGTAGTCAAGTGTGTGTGGGGGGGTGGTTCTTCTCCCAGGCAACCAGTGCAAGGATGAGAAGGCAGGGCCTGAAGCTGCCAGGGGAGGGTTAGGTTGGATGTTAGGAAGCCCTTCCTCAAAGAAAGGGTGATCAGACTCTGGAATGGACTGCCCAGGGCAGTGATGGAGTCCCCATCCCTGGAGGTGTTGAAGGACAGCCTAGCTGTGGCCCTTAGTGCCCTGGTCTGGCTGATGTGGTGATGTTAGGTGCTGGGCTCACAGGGCTTTTCCAGCCTCAATCATTCTGTGATCCTGTGAGGGTAATGCTGGGCTTTACTTTCTAAATAAGCAGTCCCCTGCAGCTTAAGGAATCTCTGAGAAATGTTAGGTACTTTTATACTTATTTCAGAATGCAGAAGTATCTACTATCAACCAACTATTCCAGATCTGCTTCTAATTTCATTTAAAGCTTTGAAGTGACTGAGTGAAAGTACCCAGAAATAGTAGAGCTCCTTATTTTTAAAAAGGATAAAACCAAGACAACCAAAGATGATTTCATTTCAGCTTCCTATCCATAAGCTGCTACTTAAACCACTGTTGATAAATAGCCTTGAAATTTTAAGCCATTGGCCATTACTTGCTCTCCTGTTTAGCTGTTTTTTGAAACTGGAATGGGAATCAAGTTTCTAGACTCACACACACACACTTCCTCCTATTGTAGCACTCCGGGCAGAAGAGAAAAAGTCTCGTCCATTCTAAAATCTACCAGCGCTGCAACACTCACTCCATGACCCAACAGTGTCACAGCGGCCCTTCTGCCAGGGTCACAGTGCACAGACGCTGTGAGCAGATCCCAGGGCTAGGTTTTTAGCTGCCAATATCATTTTCCTTCAGGTTACCTGTCCTGCACTACATCCAGGCTCACTGGTCACCCTGACCTACAATTCACTTCTCTAACAACTCCCCTGCTGCCATACCCACCCCCTGTTTTTCTCCCTTTGGCAGGTTCAAGCACTTTTCCTATCCTTTCAGAACCTTTTATCTGCCTACCCTCAAAGGAGCAGTGGGATTCATCGTGAGTTTATCAGCTGTGAGGGCTGTGTTCCTGTGCTGACAGTTTTATACAGCTGCACAAGTATAAGCTGCTATGAGAATCTGCTGACTAGTTCCTGTCCTAATGTTTTCCTCCCACTAGTCAGAAAATTTAGTGTTCAAAGACAGGGCATGTTCCAGAAAGGGCATCATTCCCTCATCACAGAACTGGATCAGTAGTAAACCTATGCCAGGACCATCAACTTCGCTGCCGGATAAAGTGCCAGCATCCAAAGCCCTGATGTAAATCACAACTTCCATAAAGCATCGGGTGCCACAGGGAAATAGACCTTAACAGTTCCTGAACCATCCAGTTGCTGGAAAGAACAGAGCCCAAAGGACACACTGAAGAGAATAATAACAAATGGACTACAGAGAGAAACCAAGCAGGAAAATCAAGCAGGCAAAAGACGTTCTCTGTCCACTAGCTTTGTGCAGCTGTTGTTTCATGAATGTCTCCTGCAGAAGAGAAGGCTCTCAAAAACACCACTGTTACCCCTTAAACCTCTACAGCCCAACACAAAACTGTGTGCCCAAGGAAGGGCACAAACCCCTACCAAAAGCTGAGAAGTGGGCACAGCCCACTTGTGCTTTCAAGAAACCCAACCACCCTGCCATTTTCTTGCACAGGAGATATTTATCTTAAAAACAAACCAGAAAAAGAAATCCCTGAAGTGCTCCAGTGCCCTTCTGGCAAGGGTGATGACCTCTCAGCCTGGAGACCCCTCTCACAGGTTAAAATTAATCTCATCAGAAACAGCATAAACAGCATAAGGAGAGAAAAACTGAAAGCCCCTGTGTTTTGGAGCAGTAAGAGCACACCATGCCCTGTTCTCTTCCACCCTGCCCTGCACTCCACAGCCTCCAGGAGCCCTGCACAGGTCTGACACAGCTGCAGATGAAAATTTCCCAGACGGCAATGGCAGTGGTGGCAATCCCCAACCACTTCCATCTCCCCCTGGCATAGCTTAAGGCCATTTCCCCTTGGTCCTGTCCCTGGACAGTAGGGACAACAGACCAACACCCACATCTTTACAATCTCCTTTCAAGTGGTTGTAGAGCAGTAAGGTCTTCCCTCAAACTCCTCCAGGCTAAACAGCCCCAGATACCTCAGCCATTTCTCAGATGACACCTGTTTCAAATCCTTTACTTGTGACCCCTCTCCAGCCCTTCAACGTCTCTGTTGTAGTGAGGAGCACTGAACCAGACACGGGACTCAAGGTGCAACCTCACCAAAACTGAGCAGAGGGGAGTGATCCCCTCCCTGCTCCTGCTGGCAACAAATCAACTCCCAAAGTGAAGAGGAAGGAAAGAGCTCAGCATTTCAAGTACAAACTTCAAGTGACTTGGCAATCAAATGGGAGGAATAGCAAACCTGCTCTTGTTGTCTTTGTTTCACTCTTTGCAACGTTTAACGTGAAAAATCTTTTACAAGCCCATGAGTTCCCACAACAGGCAAACGCAGGTTAATCCCACTACACACCAAAACAGTGACAAGTAGCTGCTAAGTGCAATTTCTCCTCATGCACTGACAAGTTAGTAGAAGAAGTATTCACTCAGAAACAGATTCACCCAAAGCAGCAGTTATAAAAAGCATCTGTATTAGAAACCACTCTTCTACAAACAAAGCAACATCATCCCCAAAATACTTACATAAACCTTCTCTGGACAGTCCTTGGTTGGCTTGAGTTCATCATTTATGAATTTAAATAACAAACTAAGATAGAGACTTGAGGAAAAAGAAGAGTGAGAGGAAAACTGAGGCAGAGCACAGTGATGGCCAATAAATAGTTTTACAGGCTCTAAAACATCCCCAGCAATAACTGCCTGAGAACACCGAGCTAAAGCTTCTCACTCTACAAAGTACTAAGAGCACTCTGGGAAAGCAGCTAAGACACTGATGAGCAGTTAAAGACTGAAAGCAGCTGCAGAGAAGGCACATTCCACCTGGCTCAAGGCAAGAAGGGTCTCTGCCCTGGCAGCTAGACTACATGAGTGTAAGGGCACAGTCACTTTGTGAGGACATCTGACCTGTCAGATGCTGACTGGCAACAAGTGGAAGGGCTCAAACATGATGAGCAGGGAGGGTAGGGAAAGCCTTGCAGCTGGTGAAGAGATAACAAGCAGGCCCTGAGAAACCACCCTTCTATCCACAAAACACTGCTTAAGTAGATGAGCTGCAATCTCTCAAGGATTTGCTTACCAGTGCTGTGTCTAAGCCACTGAGAACAAAGTCCCCCCTGTACTGTTGATGGTGAAGAAAACACTCACTGTTATCCAGCTTTCAGCTTTGCAGAGGTTCTTATAAAACTGACATCAGGGTCAGTCCTTGTGATGGGCCCACAAAGAAAAGAGTTCCCTGCAATACTTAGCTTTTAAGACTTTGTTACTTGCTTTTACATGTCCGTATATTCTACAGCTGTTGTAAGTGAACAGCTCCTGGATTCACCCACCAAGAAGCCCTGTTTTTAAACTAACCTGAGTGCAAAACACATTGACAGGTGCAATTTTGGTACCAGTAACAATTATTGTCACCAGCGTGAGCACAGAACCACCATATAAACAGAAAAGGTGGCTTTATCTGCTTTCCCACACCACACATCTCCAAAGCACACACAAAAATTACTTGTTTGAGTACTCACACCCTGTCTCTTTTTGCAACCAAAATCTTTAGTGTCTTTAGAGAAAACTAAGAATGACAAATCCCACCCTCCTCCTCTTTTCATTTCCAGCCAGGACCTTCATGAACTTCTGCTAACTACACTAAACTGGCCTTGCTGCTTTGAAATCCACATGGAAAACTAGAGGAAAAATCATCTGACTTTCATTCCCCTTCTCCTTTCTCACAGCCAGATGTGCACGCAAGTGTGCCACCACAGTCTCCAAAACGTGATATGAGAAAAAGAAGAGATCTGGTGACCTCTAACTCCACTGTCCTTTGAGAAAACACGCTATCAGAAAAGCTCAGCTCTAAACTACACGACAAGGACAAGAGATCCACATGAATGGCAGCTAATCTGGGGAGCTCTTTTCTTACACTGTGATGTTACCTGCACAGTCTGTGACAAAGTGAGAGCCCAGACCAAATCCAGAAGAGGAGAGCTGATGGCTCAGTGGGACTGGCTCAAGGTTTGGGTGACTTAAGAGGTTCAGGTTGAAAATGTAATATGGCAAGGAATCATAAAAGCTTTCTAATTCAGCCTGTCTGCAGTTCTGTGGGCTAGACCAGAGTGTGACAAAACTTTTCAAGCAGGATTTTAATTCTCGGAGGAGCAGCAGACAAGGTCAAACCAATGTCTTTGCATAAATAAGGGATCTGTGGAATTGTAATGTATTGTAAGAGATAAACCAGGCTTCACAAGCCTAGGAGAGCTTAGTTGGAAGAGCAACATTCAGATGTATAATCATTCTAAGCTGCTAAATCTACGAACTGCTAAATTGTATAAACTTGAACACAGAAGGTTCCACCTCAACATGAATAGAACGTTTTTCACAGTAAAGGTGACAGAGCACTGGAAGGGGCTGCCCAGAGAGGTTGTGGAGTCTCTTTATCTGGAGATGTTTAAAACGTGCCTGAACACAGCCCTGTGTGACCTGATCTAGGTGATCCTGCTCTGGCAGGGGGGTTGGACTAGATGATCTCCAGAGGTCCCTTCCAATCCCTGACATTCTGTGATTCTATGATCTACACATTTAAAGAACTTACCTTAGTACTGCGAGCAGCCCAGGTGAGCAGCCAGTTGGTGCATTCAACATTATTCTTTCAGCACAGAAGCTGTTTTGTGTCTGTCGGGCAATAGAGCCACACAAAGAACCAGGCTGACAGACTAGAGTGTGCACAGCTTGGTATCCAGCATCTTTGTCAGGTATAACATTATTTATTTAAAGCACCATTCGACAGCCCAGGTAACAGCCAGGGCTGTAGAGAACTTGCCAGCTGCAGAAGGTACCATAACTATGCTGTGAAGATAGATGACCAGGAAATGTTTTAAACATATGTAGACACTAGATTAATTTAGGAAAATTAAAAAGTAGAGGTACAGCTGTTTGAAACGGACCTCTTCTTCTTTCTACTCCAATCCCCCAACCCATCTCTCTATATTTGTCTCTCACCCGCTCCTGTCAAGAAACTTAGCAGAACTGCTAACATGCCTCAAAAGCTTCTACAAGTTGCTAGAGTTGAATTTTAATAACATGCTGACCTAGTGTTACCTAAAACACACACAGCTTCCACACTGCACTGAGCCAGACAACTGCATTGAGAATTACAGTTTCCCCTCTCCCATTCCCCTCACAAAGGAGGATCCTAAAACACCATTCTTCACCCTCTGCTTGTGACCCATTGTGCCTGTCCCCATTCATTCTCACGCAGTTCTTGTTCTCAGAAGGATTTGTTTCCCAGAGAGAGGGAAACTGTGGTACATTTCTCTCACCATTGCCCCATTTCAATATATGGAAAACCTCAGACTGGTGTTGCTGCTGCTTCCGTTACAGGGCTGACATGAACTACTCTGGAGCAACACGCATGTATAGTGTTACTCATACTGATGGCCACAGGTAGCCTTCAACAAAGCAGGAAGGTAGAAGTTTTCTTTCTGACAGCTTAGAGTTATAAGTGACTTTCTAGAAATCCACCCTTCCATAGAGGATTTCTAACACCTCAGGAACGGGTCAAGGGGCACAGGACACCTTGCAGGTACTAGTGTGTTTGAAAAAGACTGGAATAATAGTGCCCCAGACATTTCATTTTTCTGTATCAGTTTATATCAGTGGATCACTATCCCTCAGTCTCACTCCTTCCTTAGTTTTCTCCTTATCAGAGAACCAATTCTCAGCAAGCAAATAAACAGGCATCTCTGAAATCTGCTGGTCTGCCCAATCCAGGCTTAAAGAAAACACCAGGGATAGGGGATTATACATTATCCAGTACCAAATACTTCTTCAGTCTGAACAGAGCTGTGATTTTTTTCTTGGATCATATGACAAGTCACAGCTCCACCAGTGTTGAAAAGATGAGGGCTGTGCAATATTCATCATAGTTGTTCCATAAAAAGGAAGGTGCCAAGACTGAGATGGATCTGCCACTGAAAGTGCACCCTCTGTGCACCATTTTAGCTCTGTTTCTCGGCACATTATCTCAGGAAATATTCAATGTCCCATTAACCTCTTCTCCTCCCCCTCTCACTGTCTGCAGGTTTTCATTAAGAATTTGCCTGCATTTGCAATCTGATTCTTAAGTCCCAACCCTCAGAGCAGCTACACTACCATACTATTAAAACAATGTCACCTAGGTGCATGCTGTTCCCTTTTCTGTTAGGAAGATGTGATGGTTGAGGGCAGCTTTGATTGCAGCGACCATGAGATGGTGGAGTTCAGGGTCTCGTGTGGTAGGAACAGAATAGCTAGCAGAATCACAACCCTAGACTTTAGGAGGGCCAACGTTGGCCTTTTGAAGCAATTGCTAAGGGAAATCCCATGGGACAGGGTACAGCAGGTAAAGGGGCCCAAGATAACTGGTTAACATTCAAAGACTAGTTCCTTAAAGCCCAAGATAGGAGCATTCCAACAGGAAAGAAGTCAAGGAAGGGAGTGGAAGACCTGACATGGTCAAACAGGGAGCTGCTGGGCAAACTGAGAAGGAAGAAGAAAGTCTACAGGTCATGGAAGGAGGGGATGACCACTTGGGGTGATTATAAGGCTCTAGTGAGAGAAGGTAGGGATGCAAAAGCCAAGGCCTCTTTGGAATTAAACCTTGCAAGAGAGGTCAAGGGCAACAAAAAGGGCTTCTTCAAATACATTGCAGGTAAAATGAAAACTAGAGGCAACGTAGGCCCCTGCTGAATGAAGTGGGTGCCCTGAAGACAGATGAAACAGAGAAAGCAGAGATACTGTACACCTTATTTGCCTATGTCTATACTTCTGGGGGCTGTCTTGCTATCAAGCCCCAAACTGCTGAGGCCCCAGAGGAAGGTGAGACAAGAGAGGAGCCTGCCTTGGTTGATGAGGACTGGGTTAGGGATAGGTTGATCAAACTGGATGTACATAAATCCATGGGCCCAGATGGGATGCACCTGCATGTACTAAGGGAGATTGCAGAGCCACTCTCCATCATCTTTGCTAAGTCATGGGACTCAGGAGAGGTGCCTAGGGATTGGAGGACAGCAAATGTCACTCCAATCTTCAAAAAGGGTAACAAGGAGGACCTAGGTAACTATGGACCGGTCAGCCTCATATGCTTTCCAGGAAATGTGATGCTTGACCAACCTGATAGTCTTTTATAAGGGCATAACCAGGTGGGTGGATGATGGCAGAGTGGTGGATGGGGTCTATCTTGACTTCAGTAAGGCATTTGACACAGTCTCTCACAGCATCCTCACAGCCAAACTGAGGCAGCGTGGTCTAGATGATCAGGTAGAGAGGTGGATTGTGAACTGGCTGCAGGATAGAAGCCAGAGAGTAGTGGTCAATGGGGCAGAGCCTGGTTGGAGGCCTGTATCTAGTGGTGTTCCCCAAGGGGCAGTACTGGGGCCAGTCCTGTTCAATCTATTCATTAATGACTTGGATGAGGGATTAGAGAGTCTGCTGATGATACAAAGATGGGTGGAGCAGCTGACACCCCAGCAGACTGTGCTGCCATTCAGTGAGACCTGGACAGGCTGGAGAGCTGGGCAGGGAGAAATGTAATGAAGTATAACAAAGGTAAGTGTAAAGTCTTGCATCTGGGCAAGAACAACCCCTGGTACCAGTAGAGGTTGAGGACTTACTTTGTTGGAGAGCAGTGTAGGAGAAAGGGACCTGGGGGTCCTGGTGGCCAGCAGGATGACCATGAGCCAGCAGTGTGCTCTCGTGGCGAAAAAGACCAACGGTATCCTGGGGTGGATCAGAAGGGGAATGATTAGCAGATCAAGAGAGGTTCTTCTCCCCCACTACTCTGCAATGGTGAGACCACATCTGATGTATTGTGTCCAGTTCTGGGCCACTCATTTCCAGAAGGACCCGGAGCTGCTGGAGTGAGTCCAGTGTAGAGCAACAAGGCTGATGAAGGAAGTGGAGCACCTCCCTTATGAAGAGAGGCTGAGGGAGCTGGGTCTCTTTAGCTTGGAGGAGACTTAGAGGTGACCTCATTAATGTCTATAAATATGTTGTCAGGAGGATGGAGCCAGTCTCTTCTCAGTGTCATCTAGTGATAGGACAAGAGGCAATGAATGTTAGCTGGAACATAGGAGGTTCCACATCAATCTGAGAAGGAACTTCTTCCCAGTGAGGGTAACAGAACACTGGAAGGGTCTCCCAGTGGGGGGGTTGTGGAGTCTCCTTCAGTGGAGATGTTTAAGACCCACCTGGGTGTGTTCCTGTGCGACTTGGTCTAGATGATCCTGCTGTGGCATGGGGATTGGACTAGATGATCTTTCAAGGTCCCTTCCAATCTCTAATGTTCTGTGTTTCTGTGATTCTGTATCGTCACTGGTGCTCAACTCTCGTACTACACTGCTGAGGTAGCATGAAGCAGGCTGTTAGCTCATCATTAGGCACTGCAGTAACTTCTGTCCACTCAGATGTGGTTCTAGGATGGGGTGCACCTCCTTCCCTTGCAGATCATTGGAGAGGGGAGCATGGCAGCAGTGGCCACTGGAGCTCTGAGTACATTCTGAGTTTGTGCAGAGGTGGTTGGGTTGTACTGTGTGTCAAAATGAGTTCATGGACATTTCTTGCAGATGTAACTGTGGGAAATGTGTTTTTTATCATTACATTCTTGTAGATCCAGACCCAAGAGTTGCTATGTTAATAGAGATGTTCAGAGAGCAGCAGGAGGCAAAATATTTTGACAGACTAGTTGACTCGCTTATGTGACTGAGGGAGTAGAAAAAGTGCTCTGGAAAAAAAATGTCAAGAGCTCCCATTTCTGAGACAAAGCAGCAGCTGGATTGTGTGATACTGTGAACAAAAATTGAAGCTTTTACAGATGAAGCAGAAGATGTGTTGTGAAAAACGAATGGGCCGTCAGCATGAGCCAGAGAGGCACTTGCGCTGCTGTCATGTGCTCAGAGCTTATTCCACAGGCATAGGGAAGGAGTCAAGGCAAATATTGCAATCTGTTAGCTAGCAATGAGGAAATGCCTCTAGCTCTGAAAAAGAGGTGAATTAATTTTTTAAGACCGGAAACAGTCACAATAATGAAAAACACGAATATGGCTGGGATGGCAGAGGTACTGCTCATGCTCCTACCAGAGCAGCGGTGCTGCCAGCTGAAGAGTGAAGCTGCTAAATGCATCTTGTGCATCACAAGAAATACCGTTAACAATTCTGTTATGTAGTGGTTCAAATATACTTGTTAAAGTTTAGCTTTCTGTTTTTGCACAAGGATTTGGAGCTGATACCTCACTTGGGTCACATTTAATCAACAGCTTTTCCTTTCTCTGCCCCCTTTCGGGAAATACCTTTGAGACATCTTGGGTTCTTATCTCTGGGTTCACTATTTGCTGGATGTTAGTGACCTTGTGGAAGTTACTTTATCGTTTCTTTCTTGGTTTCCTTCTGTGGAGACTCTGATGGGAGCAATAATGTGTTAGCTGTCTTTATTCTCTCCTATAGAAAAGAAACTCTGAACGTAATAGAAGACATATTGGCCATAATAACCCCCTGCAGCTACAGACTGGGTGATGAGTGGTTGGACAATGTCACAGTAGAGAAGGACCTGGCAGTACTGGTCGACAGTTAGCTGAACAGGAGCCAGCGGGGTGGCCAGCTGAACTGGAAGGCCAGTGGTGTCCTAGCTTGGATAAACAATAGTGTGGCCAGCAGAACTACGGACATGATTCTACCCCTGTAGTGGGCTCTGGGGAGTTTTTCCCCTTGGAAACTGGGGCAGTACTGGGCCCCTCACTTCAAGAAAGAGATTGAGGGCCTGGAGCAGGTCCAGAGAAGCTGTGAGGCTGAGGAAGGGCCTGGAGGGAAAGTCTGATGAGGAGATGCTGAGGGAGCTGGGGGTGTTTAGTCTGGAGGAGACTCAGGGGTTGGGTGCTGGTCTGGGCTGGATGAGCTCAGAAGGCTTTTCCAGCCTCAGTAACACTGTGATTCTGTGATATGAAGATCAAGTTACGCAGATGTTATGCTGCAGCGGTATAACTGCTTCCTTTTACAGGGAGAATAAGTACCATTGCTGTCTGTTGCTGGAGGTAAGAGGATAGTTCTGACTGATCACGAATATCTATAATGACCTTTCAGGAGCCTTGATCAACATGGCTGCTGTTTGCTTGACTGTGTTAAGGGGTTGATAGTTCCCTGGCTGAAAGATCTATCAGTAACTGGCCTTAATGAACTGAGACGGCTTTTCAGCAAGAGGTTTTAATGCAATCGTGATATAGAATCGCAGGATACAGAATCACAGAACATTAGGGATTGGAAGGGACCTTGAAAGATCATCTAGTCCAATCCCCCTGCCACAGCAGGATCACCTAGACCAAGTCACACAGGAACGCATCCAGGCGGGTCTTAAACATCTCCACTGAAGGAGACTCCACAACCCCCCCGCTGGGAGACCCTTCCAGTGTTCTGTTACCCTCACTGGGAAGAAGTTCCTTCTCAGATTGAGAATGCTGTGTGAGACTGTGTCAAATACCAAGTCAAGATAGACCACATCCACCGCTCTGCCATCATCTGTCCACCTAGTTATGCCCTCATTAAAGGCTATCAGGTTGGTCAAGCATGACTTTGATGAAGCCATGCTGACTGTCCCTAATGACACTCCTGTCCTTGATGTGCCTAAAGACAGCATCAAGGATAAATTGTTCCATCACCTTTCCTGGGATGGAGATGAGGCTGACCGGTCTATAGTTACATGGGTTCTCCTTCTTACCCTTTTTGAAGATTGGAGTGACATTTGCTGTCCTCCAGTCCCTAAGCAGCTCTCCTGATTCCCATGACTTAGCAAAGATGATGGAGAGTTGCCTAGCAATGACTTCTGCTGTCTTCCTTAGCACTCAAGGGGTGCATCCCACCAGGGCTCATGGATTTATGTACATCCAGTTTGCTCAATTGAACCTTAACCCAGTCCTCATCAACCAAGGCAGGCTTCTCTCTTGTCTCACCTTCCTCTGGGGCCTCAGCAGTCTGGGGCTTGATATCAGGACAGCCCCCAAAAGTATCTCATGGTCACTGCACCCAAGGCTGCCCTCAACCTTCACTGCTCCAACCAGACCTACTTTGTTGGTGTGTACAAAATCCACCACCATCGCTCTCCTAGCGGGCTCCTCCATCATTTGCATCAGGCAATTGTCACCATTGAACTGGAGGAACCTCCTGGACTGTGGATAGCTGGCTGAGTAGGACTTCTAGCACATATCAGGATAGTTAAAATCCCCCGTGACAACCAGGACCTGTAACTCTGTGGCTGCTGTTAGTTGCCTGTAGAAGATCTCATCAATTTCCTCATTCTGATCTGGTGGCCTGCAACAGACACTCACAACAGTGCCACCTATGGCAGCCTGCCCCTTAATCCACATCCACAAACTCTCAACTCTCTCTTCATGCTCTCCTGGACATAACTCAATATATTCCAGCTGCTCTCTTACACAAAGAGCAACCCTTACTCTCATGTTTTACTGTTTATCTCTCCTCATTCCTGTTAGCATGTGGCAGCACTTCATTCTCCTTCAGGAGAGGGAAGCTCTGAATCAACACTTTGTCTTTTTCATAACCTGCCCTGACTGAGGAAGTTGGCCTTGGGCAACATAGTTGAGGACTCCTACCCATCCCTTGCCACACAACCAGCATTTCAGCCCAGGTCAGGGCATTCTGTCCAGCCCTGCCCCATGTAAGGCCTTCACTCTGGGTAGATTATCTCCAACCTCTTCTCAGGTCCTTTGCCCTCCACAGACCTCATTACTGGAGGCCCCAGATACAGCCCTGCCTCTAGCATTATCTCTTGCTGCTCCCTGGTGGACCTTGGGCAGACCCTGGACACGACTCATCTCCATCTCTGTTGGAGCTGTCACCTGCCCCCGGGTCTGCCCACCCAGCTCATAGTCCAGGTGACAGCACCCTGTCAGCAAAGACATGGCTTGTGATGGGGTCCAGCCTGGCTCCTGGCTCAGTCCATCTCATAGAGTAGCCCTGCTGGCACAAGAGGCAGGGTGTGGGGGAAACTGCAGAGGCAGAAATTGTAAGGAAGAAGACAGTTTGACAAAACAGCATCTCAGACTCCAGTGGGCTCTCCTTCCCAGGGCTAGCACACTTGACAATTCCAGTAAGCCAAGAATCTGTCAGCTGCCCCCTAGCCCAAGACAACTCGCAATCTCAAACCCAGCTATAACTCAGAGGCTAAGGGATACCCCAGTACTTGCTGTTGCCAAAGCTCAGGGCCATCTGCTTTCTGCAATGTTGTTTTTAACTCTAACGCTAGGTTACCCTGGAACAGATTGTGCTACTCACACAACTACAGGAGTGCTCATGCTGTAAATTAAAGATCATTTTGCATCTTCTGCTCTTTGTGCCACAAATCCCTCCAGCCGCATTGTCGCTGTACCAAACATTCGGCCAATGGTTTGCACAGAACCATCTCCCCAGCTGCACCCGTCACTAATGTGCTGTTGCAGTGTGTGTCTCTAATCCTTCCCATGCTCCTTTGAAGCCAGCACAAGGTTGGCAAATGGCTAACTTTCCTCGCATGTTCAGCTCTACAAGCCAACAAAAAGGCACCTTTAAACACTTGTGTCCTCACACCCTTTTGTCCCAGCTCACTGGAAACTGCCCAGTCTATGAGGCCTGACTTCCAGAGCAGCAACCCTTAGAGACAGCCTTCTGCTTGCTGAAGTGATCAGATCCAGAGGCTCGGTGACTGTCCCCTTTCAGCTCTCATTTCTGAAGGCACAGCTGTGGCAAATCCTTCTCTCTCTCAACAGTAGAATGATTTCCCTGTAAGAGGCAACCAAACCAGAGATTGATGAATTTCTCACACGGAAGCTCTCTCTCTTCTGGCCTGGCAGCTCTGTTGCTCTCTTTTTTACTTGGTTTTTGGATTGCCGTCAGTACTTCTAATGCAGGAAAAGAAATATTAAATCAGTCATAAACATCTCTGCTAGCCCAAGAAGGAGCAGCAGCCACACTGCACTTGACCTTCAGCTTGGTAGGAAAGCAGTTTGATTAGAAAAACATTTTATTCTTTCCTCCCAGAACACTGCAAGACACCTCTGAGCAGAACAATGTTCTCTGTAATTTCAACTGCTGTACTAAACAAAAAGGGGTAGATCATCCTTCTGTCTGCTTGCTTGGTAGCACCAGCCACAGAAACAGCACAGCACCTCTCACCCTGACCCTGAGATTGGGCAATTGAATTTGAGATGTGTGTGAAGCGTGCTGACAGCTCCACCACATGTCTTTGAGTTGATCTCCAGAGACTCACAGTTTTCCCATAGAGATAATCTACCCGTCGAATCATCCTGAGCAAATGTCACAGGATCATACAATGATTGAAGCTGGAAAAGCCCTCTGAGGGGCCCAGGCCCAGGACCTAACATCACCACAGTGGCCAGACTAGGGCACTAAGAGCCACAGGCAGGCTGTCCTTAAACAACTCCAGGGATGGGGACTCCACCACTGCCCTGGGCAGTCCGTTCCAAGCTCAGATCACCCTTTCCCTAAGGAAGGTCTTCCTAACATCCAACCTAACCCTCTCCTGGCACAGCCTCTCTCATCCTGATGCTGGTTGCCTGGGAGAAGACCCGAACCCCCACCTGACTACAACCTCCCTTCAGGGAGTTGGAGAGAGGGAGAAGGTCCCCCCTGAGTCTCCACTTCTGCAGGCTAAACACCCCCAGATCCCTCAGCCTCTCCTCATCAGACTTTCCCTCTAGTCCCTTCCCCAGCCTCATTGCTCCTCTGGACCCATTCCAGCCCATCAATAAATATCTTGAAGACAGATCTGCCCTGTGACTATTACTAGCCATACCTAGCTCATACATATTCCTGGCCACGTGACATCATGACTAGTGGCATGGTACAAATATGTCCTGATATCTCCGTCATCCAGAAGAGTCTTTGTGACATGGAAATGACTGTGCTTATCAGCATCTCCTCCCCTCTCTCACTACCTCTTTGTCCCCTAAAAGCTGGTGAGGATATAAAGCAAAGAACCAACAGCCTGTCCCTTAGGGATGTGGTCTGCACAGTTTACTTGACAAAAAAGCTGCTGCTACAGGGAGAAAAGAAGCTATTGAACAGCTGAGAGATCACACCTCTCCTTATTAGTCTGCCGCACAGCTTACCAATGGTGATTACTTTTGGTTCAGTACAAATCACCGGAGCAAGTAATGGAGTCACACAGGAGACAGAGGTGCCTGGGGACCTGCCATCACCATGGCAATGCTGGCGCACAGCTCACACCTTCTTTGCAGCCTGGGTTCTCCTTGTCTCAACAGCAGCCAGCAAGATGTTTTCTTTTCTACAGATTGTAATTCTATCATCACACAGAAGCAAAATAAAACCCTCCCTTTAAAGCTGATGTTGTGCTCTGGATGGCTTTTATAGTGTATGAGATGCATAGGAATCAGGCATAGGTGCAGGGTATCAGGCATCAATGCTCCTCTGCCCTAAGCACTGCTCCTGGCAGAGATCAAACCTCTCTGAAGTACTGGTCTTGACAAGCAAAGCCCGCAGACTGTAAGAAGTATGTGAACTAATAAGAGGTGATTTGCAACATGACAACAAGGGAAGATGCACAGCTACACCCCGTGAAGAAAACTCAAGCATGCATGGAGCCTTAAAACACTGCAAGAAGGGCTGGATTTTCAATGACAGAGAGTATCACCTCAAAACTATGAGGAACTGAAGGAAGTAGGTCCACCTTGAGGTGAAGAACTAACAGAAGTGGGCCCACCTGCCCAGGGAGGACCAGCACCATGCACCATGGCTCTTTCTGTGAGAACACACCAGTGGTGCTGCAGGAATGACTGACTGGCTCTCTGGCAGCAGATCAGCCTCTACACCCAACACTAGTTGGGAGAAGACAAACTCAATGGACATCCTGTAGGCTCACATGTAACATCTCCCACCAACACTTGCACTGATTGTTAAGGGCCCTTCTTCCCTATCTCCGACCACTGCCTGTCATAAAGACATGCCAGACCTCTTCTGCACTGAGCCCTGAGGAAAGGGACAGGAGAGATGTTGTGGCTTACATCAAACTTCTGCCATCCCCATGTGGCAAGAGACATCTCCATCAGCTGTCCCGCCTTCCCCAGATGGCAAAGGATGCCTTGCCAAAGATAGCCCCCCTAACACCCAAGGCCTTACTTTAGACAATCACCAGCATCAGCCTTGCCACTAGCACACTACTATTGCCAGCTGCCGTGGCTGGGACCTGTCCTGCTGAGCATGGGGTAATGTTCTTCCCCACTGTGTCGTTCCCTTCCATCCACATGTCACTCATCTGGGTATCATTTGACTCTATCATGGGCCTTGCTGAAGGTAGAGTAACTGACAGACACGGCTCTACACTTGTCCTGCTAGGACAGTCATCTCCTCAAAGCAAGGCTCATGGTGAGCCTGGCACAAGTTGTCTTTGGTGAAGCTTTGGGGGTGTTCTCTGATGTCACATTGTCCTTTGTTTGCCTCCAAATGATCTTCTGGTAGATGTTGTCTCTAGTCTTCCCAAAGAACGAAGAGAAGTTAATCACCTGGTTGTATGTGGGATCCTCTTACTTGCCTATCCTGAAGATGAGTCTGAGGCTTGACTTTTCTAGTGCTTAGAAAATGAATGTCACAGAATCATGGAATGATTGAAGCTGGAAAAGCCCTTTGAGCTAATCCAGCCCAGCCCAGGACATAACATCACCACAGCGGCCAGACCAGGGCACTAAAGGCCACAGCCAGTAAACACCTCCAGGGATAGGGACTCCACCACTGCCCTGGGCAGTCCAGTCTAGCATCCAATCACCCTTTCCATGAGGAAGGGCTTCCTAACATCCAAGCTGACTGTTCCTTGGCAGATTCAGGCTCTTTCCTCTAATCCTGATGGAAGCCAATGTAGTAACAAGCACAGACTAACTGAGTTCTCATTCACTCACAGCTTTCCAGCATCACATGAAAACCAGCACCAAATACAAACTCCACATTACAAAAGGTACTCCATCTACCCTGCAGGGAATGAGTATGAGGTCTGTACTAGAAAATGTAGGGTTAGAACAATGTCATTATTCTCACACCACAAAAAAAGGGCTACACACAGGCAACCATAAGACATCTGTTCTTGCTCTCCCACAGGACAGCTATGAAATAGAAAACAATTAATTTTTAAAAAATGTTACTGATTTTCATTGTTCCACCAAAAAATGTTAAAATCCCATCCTTACATTAAAAGCTTGAGCAATTAGTGAGGGCAGAGCAAGGTGTGATGGGTGAAAACATACTCTGTCGATTCTTTTCAGCTGCTCTTCATTGCCTACATCAGCTTCCTACCATGACTGCTTAGCCAACAGAATGAATCATAAGAGTGATTTGCCCTCAGTTCTAATAAAACCAGCCAGCCTGGTGTTGGCTGTGCTCACACCTGTTGGCTGTGCTGGGCCCCTCTGGATAACATCAGGAAGCCAAAACGGTGCTCGGCTGCTGCTCACCACCCACTCCAACCTCTCTGTCTCCCATTCAATGTTATTTCCCTCTCAGGCAAGCTGGCACAGCCTTGCAGAGCCCAGCCAATGGCTGAACTTGGCTTTGCTGTTTGTAGGAAGATGTGACAATCAGGATATGCACATGCTGGCCTGACCTTATTTCCTGGCAAAATCATCAGCTAAATAGTATTGTGTGAGGCAAACAAAAACTCGTTCAGCACATGGTATTTAGAAATATTCTGTTAACAAATCAGTGAATTAAGTTATTTCGTGATCAAAGCCAGGAACTCACATCAAAGACTGCTGGGTACTGATCTAATCAGCAGTGCAGCTGCTGCCCAGAAGTTCCAAACACACAATTCACTGCACCTTGGCAAAACTCAGCAGGCAGGTCTGTGAAAAAGGCTGCACTACCTGCTCTGCAGACATTCTGCCCATTTAAACAAATCAATCTTTGATTTCAGGAGCACCCAACACCAGGTGCTCCTCAGGCCCACTTCAGCACATTTTCTCTTCACACAAGGAAGGGATGTTTTGCAAAAGAATCACAGAGTCACTGAACATTAGGGATTGGAAGGGACCTCAAAATATCATCTAGTCCAATCCCCATGCCACAGCAGGATAACCTAGACCAGGTTGCACAGGAACATATCCAGGCAGGTTTTAAACTTCTCCAGAGAAGGAGACTCCACAACCCCACGTGGGCAGCCTGTTCCAGTGCTCCATCACCCTCGCTGGGAAGAAGTTCCTTCTCATATATATAGAGAAATTCCTCCTTTCAAGCTTACACCTATTGTCCTTTCACCACATGACATTGGGAATAGCCTGGCTCCATCCTCCTGACACCCACCCCTCAGATATTTATAAACATTATTGAGGTCACCCCTCAGTCTTCTCTTCTCCAAGCTAAAGAGACCCAGCTCCCTCAGCCTCTCCTCATAAGGGAGGTGCTCCACCTCCTTCATCCTCATGGCCCTGCGTTGGACTCTCTCCAGGAGCTCCACACACACCCCTCTTGAACTGAGGGGCCCAGAACTGGACACAATATTCCAGATGTGGTCCCACCAGGGCAGAGAAGAGGGGAAGGAGAACCTCTCTCAATTTGATAACCACCCCCCTTCTGATCCAACCCAGGATACCTTTGGCCTTCTTGGCCACAAGGACACATTGCTGCCTCATGGTCATCCTGCTAGCCACCAGGACCTCCAGATCCCTTTCTCTTACACTGCTCTCCAACAAGTAAGTCCTCAACCTCTACTGGTACCAGGGGTTGTTCTTGCCCAGATGCAAGACTTTACACTTACCCTTGTTATATTTAATTACATTTCTCCCTTCCCAGCTCTCCAGCCTGTCCAGGTCTCACTGAATGGCAGCACAGTCTGCAGGGGTGTCAGCAACAACCCCCAGCCTTGTGTCATCAGCACAGTTGCTGGCAGTGCACCCTAATCCCTCATCCAAGTCATCAGTGAATAAATTGAATAGTACTGGTTCCAGTAGCGAACCTTGGGGGACTCCACTAGATACAGGCCTCCAACTAGACTCTGCCCCATTGACCACTACCCTCTGGTTTCTATCCTGCAGCCAGTTCACAATCCACCTCGCTACCCAATCATCCAATCCACACTGCCTCAGTTTGGCTGCAAGGATGCTGTGGGAGACTGTGTCAAATGCCTTACTGAAGTCAAGATAGACCCCATCCACCACTGTGCCATCATCTATCCACCTGGTTATGCCCTCATAAAAGGCTATCAGGTTGGTCAAGCATGATTTCCCCTTAGTGAAGCCATGCTGACTGTCCCTAATGACCCTCCTGTCCTTGACGTGTCTAAAGACAGCGTCAAGAATAAATTGTTACATCACCTTTCCTGGGATGAAGGTGTTCAGTATCTCTGCTTTCTTTGTATCCTCTGTCTTCAGTGAATTCACCTCATTCACACAGGGGCCCTACATCGCATCTAGTTTAATTTTAGCTGCAATGTATTTGAGGAAGCCCTTTCTGTTGCTCTTGATGTCTCTTGCAAGGTTTAATTCCAAGGAGGCCTTGGCTTTCCTAGTTGCATCCTTACATTCTCTCCCTAGAGCCTTATAAGCATCCCAAGAGGCCATCCCCTCCTTCCATGATCTACAGACTTTGTTCTTCCCCTTCAGTTTGCCTTGCAGCTCCCTATTTAACCATGCAGGTCTTCTGGCTCCCTTCCTTGACTTCCCTGCTGTTGGAATACTCTTTTCTGTTGCTTCAAAGAAGTGGTCTTTGAATGTTAACCAGCTATCTTGGGCCCCATTACTTGCCAGTACTGTGTCCCATGGGATTTCCCCTAGCAATTGCTTGGAAAAGCCAAAGTTATCACTCCTGACATCCAGAGTTGTGATTCTGCTAGGTATTCTGTTCCTACCACATGAGACCTTGAACTCCACCATCTCATGGTCGCTGCACCCAAGACTGCCCTCAACCTTCACGTCTTCAACCAGACCCACCTTGTTGGTGAGTACAAGATCCAGCAGCACTCCTCTCCTAGTGGGCTTCTCCACCATTTGCATTAGGAAATTGTCACCAATGCACTGAAGGAACCTCCTGGACTGTGGGTGGCTGACTGAGTAGGACTTCCAGCACATATCAGGGTAGTTAAAATCCCCCATGAGAATCAGGACCTGTAGCTGTGAGGCTGCTGTCAGCTGCCTGTTGAAGACCTCATCAGCTCCCTCATTCTGATCTGGAGTTCTATAACAGACATCCACAACAGTGTCACCCATGTCAGCCTGCCCCTTCATCCGCATCCACAAACTCTCAATTCTCTCTTCATGCACTCCTGGACAGAACTCAATATATTCTAGTTGCTCTCTTACGTAAAGAGCTACTCCACCACCTCACCTTGCTGATCTCTCCCTCCTGAAAAGGACATAGCCGTCCATGACCACATTTCATTCACGCAAGCTGTCCCACCATATCTGTGTAATCGCCACCAGATCATAATCACCTGACTGGACACAGATTTCTAACTCCTCCTGCTTGTTCCCCATGCTGCGGGCATTGGTGTACAGGCATTTCAGGGAGCGAGCTGAGCACTCTGATTTCATCGTAGGATATTGGGAGGTTGCCTGGTTTTCATCAAGACTAGAGCTCTGTCCCACTGGTGCCCACCCATCAGCAATCCCACCCCCACTTAAATCTAGTTTAAAATCCTCTGAATGAGCCCTGCCAATGCCTGCCCCAGAACCCTTTTTCCCTTCTGAGATAAACCTCTCCCATTGGTACCTGTAAGTGCTGGTACCTTATAAAACCATCCATTGTTAAAGAACCCAAAGCCCTGCCTGTAGCACCTGTCTCATAGCCAGGCATTTATGGACTGAATCCTTCTATTCCAGCTCATGTCCTCACTCCAAAATGTGAAGACAATATAATTTGTGCCCCAGATTCTTTTACCAACCGTCCTAAGGCCTTGAAGTCTTTCGTCATTCCCCTCAGGCTACACAATAGGGCTTCCTCCTCACCTGTCTGAAAGATCAGCAGTGAGTAATAGTCAGCTGATCTCACCAAGTTAGGGAGCGTCCTAGTGATATCCTTGATTTGGGCTCCAGCCTGACTGCGGACTACCCTATGATGAGGGTCCAGTCTGAATATTGGGCCCTCAGTTCCCTTCAGGAGCAAGTCTCCAATAACTAGGACCCTTCTCTGCTTCTTTGTGGAGGAGGTTGTCATATTACTGGAAGACCTCTTCAATTTATGAGACTGTGGTAGGACCTCTGGAATAGGTTGCCTATCCTCTATATCCTTATTAGACTGGCATAAAGGGATCATATCTATTTCGCAGTGGCAGCTGGGAGGTGAAGCAGGAAAGGGGTTGCTCACCTTCTGCCATGGCCTTGCACTTAGCTGCAGTCATACCTTCTACTGGCATTTCTGTTCTCCATTTGAGAAGTGCAGAATACAGGAGCCCATTGAGCCTGGCTCTTATTTGGCCATTTTCCAGACTGCAGAGCCTGGCTACACCAGTCTACATCTATTTCAGCCTCTCTAATGCTCCTAAGCAAAGGCTTCCACTTGTAGCTTTTCAACCTCATCTTGCAGCTGTGCCTCTCGGTTAAGCAGATAATCTAACTGCTTGCATTGTACACAGCCTGGGAAAAGTGAGAGACAGATGCATTCACTGCAGCCTGTCACCTGCACAGCTTCATCCTGCTGGGGGACCTCCGTTTATGTTCTTATTCCATGTGCAGTGGAGGTGACCAGGTGACTGTAGCCTGGTCTTCCTCTGCTGCCTGGTTGACACCTTAGGTTTTTTTTTGCCCCTGGTGGCTAGAGAAGGCTGCTTTGACACTGCTTTGTGTGGTCTGAGCATGACTTCCAGTTTTGCTGCACTTAAAGATCCCATGGCTAGGACCCAATGCGTTGCTTTCCGGCTTTTTCCATGAGAGATTCTGATCCCCAGCAGCTCCCTCTTAATACCCTTGAGATTCTCTGTTTAAAGGGAACTCCAAATCAGCCAAAAATCTCCATAAATAGCCTTTGGGGACCGGGTACCAGCTCTGTCACTACTCCGTGAAGTCTAAGCACCACTTCTGGTTCCACTGCATTTAATGATCCCATGGCTGGGACCCAACCACATTGTTTTTCAGCTTTTTCCATGAGACATTCTGACCCCCAGTGGTTCCTTTTTAACTTCCCCAAGATTCCCTATTTAAAGGGACATCCAAATCAGCCAAAAACCTTGATAAATAGCATTCGGGGATCAGGAACCGGCTCTGACGCTGCTCTGTGCGGTCTGATTTAATCCTCTGGCACAGTTCCAATATGGTCAAAGGCCATCCATTTTCCATGTGCCGGTCATTCTTTCATAAGGATTTCTGTTTTTCAGAAATAGTTTTTCAAGTAAATTAATAAGTCCTACACAAGCAAAAGATGATGGTGTAAACTTGGGTTATATTATCTGAATTTGCTGTTGAAAATGCCAAGCACTGAGAACCAAAACCTTCTTGGAAGCTTTTTATTCCCTGGTGACACAGCAAGATGGGGATCATTGCAGAAGTAATATGGTCTGGATGCCAGAAATAGTAAGCAGCTTAAATGAAGGATTAGAGAGCACTGTAAGCAAGCGGCAGAGCTGGGAGGAGTGGCTGACACTCCAGTAGGCTGTGCTGCCATTCAGTGGGACCTAGACAGGCTGGAGAGCTGGGCAGGGAGACACTGAATGAACTATATCAAGGTCAGTGTCAAGTCTGGCATCTGGGCAAGAACAACCCCAGGTACCTGTATAGGTTGTGGATTTACCTGTTGGAGAGCAGTGTAGGAGAAAGGGACCTGGGGATCCTGGTGGTTAGCAAGATGGCCAGGACCCAGTAATGGGCCCTTGTGGCCAAGAAGGCCAACAGCATTCTAGGATGGATCAGAAGGGGGGTAGTTAGTAGAGCAAGAGAAGTTCTCCTTCCCCTCTACTCTGTCCTCATGAGACTGCATCCGGAATATTGTGTCCAGTTCTGGGCCCCTCAGTTCAAGAGGGACACAGAACTGCTGGAGAGAGTCCAGCGCAGAGTCACAGAGATGATGAAGAGAGTGGAGCATCTCCCTGATGAGGAAAGGCTGAGGGAGCTGGGTCTCTTTGGCTTGGAGAAAAGGAGACTGAGGGATAACCTCATTAATGTTGATAAATATGTGAAGGGTGGGTGTCGGGAGGATTGAGCCAGTCTCTGCTCAGGGGCACCCAATGGTAGGACAAGGGGCAATGGGTGTCAGCTGGAGCATAGGAGGTTCCACAATAATCTGAGAAGGAAATTCTTCCCAGAGAGAGTGACAGAGCATTGGAATGGGCTGCTCAGGGGGGTCATGGACTCTCCTTCTCTGGAGAAGTTTAAAACCCTCCTGAACATGATCCAGGGTATCCTGCTGTGGCAGCGGGATTGGACTGGATGATCTTTTGAGGTCACTTCTAATCCCTAACAGTCTCTATTTCTGTGTTGCATCTTGTTGTCAGGACCACCTCATGAACACCATAGCAAGGGAAAGGAAAGTGATACTAATGGCCTGCCAACTGATCAGAGGTGGTGATAGAGTGGTGATGAATAACAGTCATTAGCATGACAGAATAGATGTTGCAGGAGGCTTTGGGTTCACTCCAGTATCTACTATTCACAGGCCGATCTACTACATGTAAATATATCTTCTATCTATATCTACTACTCAAAAAAACTGGCGTGGATATTTGGCAGGTGAAAGGTCAGAGATGCATAAGAGCTCTGACAATTTTTCTTGCCTCCTTCTCCCATGTACACAGTGGTGTAGGTCACTCCCAATATTCATTAAGAGCCATCCTTGCCACAGGGGCTGTGAGGCTGTGGAATGATGCGCTGTTAACTCTCTCTGTCACTGACATTCCCACAGCTGACTCCTGAAGGCTAGATTTCACAGCTAGGACACGGTCTGAGGACAGTGTTTCACACTTATCAGGTCTCGGGAAACAGTCTTGTTGGATTTGTACAATATCCACCTGCCATATGGAAGTTCTCAGCCAGAGCACTCAGCCAGACTGGGGAAATTGGAGGGGTGGGGTGATGAGACAACTTAAATAGCTTCCTGCAAGTGTTGCTATTGACACCTTCGCACAGTTGCCTGTCTGCAGGGAAAATTCATGCTGTTTATGTTCACACATCCAACTTGGGTGACTGAGTGATAAATCTAGACTTTCCTGTCAAGGAAACCGGATTCAGAACAGATCTGTCTTATTTAGCTTGTCGGCACAACTGATAAATCCAATAAGAAAGAAAAACATGTGTGAACAACTTTGCAGCAGTGTGAAGCTTCAAATCCTCACAGAAATAACACTCCCACACCTATTTTATTCCACATCATCTCTGACTGGCAGTGCTACCCTCACCTCCTTCATTCCCCCAGAGGCACTGTTCCTCCTGTACCCGCCTTTTACCACCCCTGCCAGATGGTCCCTTCCCAGTTCCTCTTCTGGGTTTACCTTCCCACATGCTCCAGTGAGGTCTAGGACCTAAAAGAATCCTTGAGAGGAATAAAGAGTTATGGGGAATGTACTTGGAGCAGAGGCAATGCTGTCAACTAAGACCTACTTGCAAGCAAATGGGTTGTCAGCTAACAGTACAGAGGGGTTCCCTGAACTGCAGATATCCCTCCAGCTCCACTGATGGGATAGGCTAAACCCTTGCTTCAGGCATCTAAGCAAAGTGACTCAATTTAGAAAGTATGGATAAGACCTGCCAGTAAATATCTCTGCCAGAGCAGGCTGTCTCCTCTCATCTAGTTTATTAATGTTTCTCAAATTTTATTAGATAACCTAAGAAATTGTCTCTTGGACAGCATTCTACTGGAGTGTACAACTCACAGCTGGGACTCTGCATCTCACAGAATGCCTGAGACATTACCAGCCTGTCTGTGATAAGGAGCTCATATTATACTCTCATCTAGAAACAACTTCTATCCCTCCCAAGAGCTCTGTTCTTTCCTTTACAGGCAACTGATTTCCTTTTCCTATTTCTCTATGGAAACTGTTTTCCCATCCTTTTGTGAATAGGATGTGTCTCTCAGTTTTGGTCCTCTAGATCTCTATATCAAAAGCCCTAACAAGAAGACACATCACAAAGTGCTCTGTGCATACGTATGAGCAGACATGAATGATCAAGACTAGTGGCTGCACTTGGGAAGTCATTTTTGGTTTAGACATATCCTAGAATCACATAATGCTTTAGTCTGGAAGAGACTTTAATGATCATCTAGGTCCAACCCCCCTGCCATGGGCAGCCACACATGTCTCACACTACACTAGGTTTCCCAGAGCCCCACCTGGTCTTGAACACATCCAGGGAGGAGGCATCCACAACCTCCCTGGCCAATCTGTTCCAGGGCCTCAGCTGTCACACTGCAAAGAATTTCCTCCTAACGTCTAATCTAAATCTCCCCTTTTTTAGCTTAAAGCCACTTCTCTTATCCTATTACCAGAGTCACTCTAAAAAAGTCCCTTTCCAGCTTTCCTATAGCCCCTTCAGCTACTGGAAGCTGCTACCAGGTCCTTCCAGAGCTTTCTCTTCTCCAGGCTGAACAGCCCCAACTCCCTAAACCTTTCCCCATAGCAGAGGGGTTCCAGCCATTTCTTTGTTCATTCTTGTCAGCCAGTTGTGTAGAACAGGCACTGTGTAAAAGTTCAGTGCATCTTCCTATTTGTCTACAGTATGAAAAATCTGAGACTGTACATAACAGTGGGCCATGCTGTTATTTGTCAAAACATCCCACTCTAGCTCGGAAGCAGAAACGCTGGGGAAAGCTCCTTTACCGTGTAACGCTGTGTTTCTGTGGTTATAAACAGCAAATAGAATGATTTCAATCTTACTCAGCTGGCATCAAGACAAAGTCAAGCCTTTCTAAACTGAATCCATCCAAGACACACTTGGAATATGGTACTTTGAAAATTATTAAAATGCAGCTCTAGATACTTTATGTCTTCCTGGATTCTAGGAATCATTTTTTCTTTTGCTACTTTCAGTGCAAATAAAGTCAGTTTTATGGCTCTGAAGTCACACAAACAAACTAAAAAATCATTTGCCTAACAGCTGGGCAACATCTTGCTAAGAAAACAGAGGGTACTGATGTCATAACAAAAATGAGTTCTCACATTTCACAGAATCATAGAATCACAGAAAATTAGGGATGGGAAGGGACCTCGAAAGATCATCTAGTCCAATCCCCCTGACACAGCAGGATCACCCAGACCAAGTCATACAGTCAGTCTGGGTTAGAAGGGACCACAGGATCATCCAATTCTAACTCCCCTACCATGGGCAGGGACACCCCACCCTAGATCAGGCTGGCCAGAGCCTCATCCAGCCTGGCCTTAAACACCTCCAAGGTTGGGGCCTTCACCACATTCCTGGGCAACCCGTTCCAGGCTCTCACCACTCTCACAATGAAGAACTTCCTCCTCACATCCACTCTAGATCTAACCATCTCCAGCTTTGCTCCATTCCCCCTAGTCCTGTTGCTACCTGGCATCCTATAAAGCCCCTCCCCAGCCTTTTTGTAGGCCCCCTTCAGCATTCTTCCTTGCTTTCCTGTCTGTTGGTATACATTGCTCCTGGACAGTGAGGAGGTGATCCTTGAATACTAACCAGGATTGCTGATGTCTTGTTGTGTTGTCTCTCCAGCAGATGTCAGGGTGGACAGGATGTCAGGGTCTGTGACCTGGAAGCCACTTCTATTTGCTTGTGAAGGGTTTCATCTGCTTGCTTCTGCTGGTCAGGTGGCCTGTAGCAGAACCCTACAGTAACATCACCGTCCCCTGTCTTCCCTGTAATTATAACCCACACACTCTCAACCAGCTCATCATCCTCCCCCAGGTGGAGCTCCACTGATTCCAGTTGATCACTGATATAGAGGGCAACACCTCCCCCTCTCCTTCCCTGCCTATCCTTCCTAAAGACCTTGTACCCATCTATCCCTACATTCCAGTCATGGGAATCATCCCACCAAGTTTCAGTAAAAGCCACAATGTCATGGCCTCCCAGCAGCAGAGTGGCCCTTAATTCATCCTGTTTGTTGCCCAAGCTCTGTGCATTTGCGTAAAGGCACTTCAGCTGGGCTGGCCCTGTCCTCCTCTTGTGCCAATTGTCCTTGATCTCCGCAGACTGTCCTGGTGCATCATCCCTGGCTTGTTCCAGGGCAAGTTGAGGGCCCTTGTTGGCTCTCCATCCCTCTGCTGCTGGATACTGTCCCACTGTTTGTCACCAGCCAGCAGGAGACTATTTACCCCTTCCCCCTTCAAACCCAGTTTAAAGCCCTATCAATGAACCCTGCCAATTCCTACCCCAGGATCCTTTTCCCTCTCTGGGACAAGTGCATCCCATTGGTTGCTTGGAGCTCTGATGCCTTGTAAAGGAGCCATGATTGTAGAATCCAAACCCCTGTTGATGACACTAGTTCCGTAGCCATGAATTGAACTGCTGGCTTTTCCTAAATGTTCCCTTGTCTATAGCTGATGTTAGAGGGATAGAGGAGAACACAACTTGAGCTCCTGATCCCTTTAGCAGTTGCCCTAAGGTCCTGAAATCTCTCTTAACTGATCGTGGGCCTCTCATTGTTGCATCATCACTACCCGCAAGTAAGTAGTAGTCTGTAGGACTCACGAGGTTGGGGACTTTACCCAAAATGTCCCCAACCCTGGCACCAGGGAGGCAGCAGACCTCTCTATGCAATGGGTTAGGTCTGTATATTGGACTCTCTGTTCCCTACAGTAGGGAGTCTCCTATAGCAATGATCCTTCAAGCATGAGTGTCGATCTGCTGGAGGGTAGGGAGGCTCTGCAGCGGGATCTGGACAGGCTGGAGCGATGGGCTGAGCTCAGTTGTATGAGGTTTAACAAGACCAAGTGCTGGGTCATGCACTTTGGTCACAACAACCCCCAGCAACGCTACAGGCTTAGAGAAGAGTGGCTGGAGAGCTGCCTGGTGGAGAGGGATCTGGGGGTGTTGATTGATAGACGGCTGAACATGAGCCAGCAGTGTGCTCAGGTGGCCAAGAAGGCCAATGGCATCCTGGCCTGTATCAGAAATGGCATGACCAGTAGGCGCAGGAAGGTGATTGTGCCCTTATACTCGGCACTTGTGAGACCACACCTCGAGGACTGTGTCCAGTTTTGGTCACCACAGTACAGGAAGGACATTGAGGTGCTGGAACGAGTCCANGGATTGGTCTTTATGTCAGGAACAGGGCCAGGTGGGTTTTAAACGTCTCCAGAGAAAGACACTCCACAACCCACTGGGCATCTCCTTCCAGTGGTCTGTCATGCTCACTGGGAAGAAGTTATTTCTCTTATTGATGTGGAACCTCCTATGTTCCTGCTCACACCCAGTGCCCCTTGTCCTATAATTGGGTGCTCCTGTGCAGAGCCTGGCTCCATTTCCCTTCACGTATTTATAAATATTAGTGAGGCCACCCCTCAGTCTCCTTTTTTCCCATGCTCAAGAGACTCAGCTCCTTTCCTTTCAGCAGCCTTTCCTCATCAGGGAGATGCTCCACTCTCTTCATCATCTCTGTGGCTCTACGCTGGACTTTTTTGAAGTAAATAAGAGCCAGAACATTAAATCCTTCCTCAGTTTGGTTATTGCATTCTGCTTGGCAGTGAAGAACTGCTGGCTGCAGCCCCAACAGTGACTGCTGGCACAGACCAGTTTTCTTTCTGCTAGAGAAACTCCAATCACCTTTCCAGCCTTCAGCCAACCTCCTGTGCAGGAACACACCATTGCTCATCTTTGCCAAGAACAAAGGGCTGATAGCAAAAATTATGTCCAATCTCACTTTTCCATGGGCGTCTCTGTAGATTTGAAAGAAATAAAACCTAGACTCATACTGAGGACAGAAAATCTACTTGAACTAGAACACACCAAGGCTGTGACCTTCTGTCAAGACAAGCCATTAGGGAAATAACAGAGTGAAGATTGCCTCAGAGATCAGGATGAAATAACCTCAGGAGATCCCACCTCATTTTAACACCTTCCCTTTGTGGTTTTACTGTGCTACAGAAGCATTTTCTGTAAGCAACGGAACCGCACCATCTCTATCCCTTCTCTTTGCAGTGTCACTACAGGTTTTACAAAGCAATACACAAACCAGACACAATGTTTTCACTCACTCTCCCCACCAGCCCCTCTTTATAACCACATCTTCACACCCAGCTGAGATTAATCCATAAAGGACACAACAAAACAAGTCACTGTATATTTGTGGCACCAGAACACAAGCTGTAATTGCCAGGCTGGTTGTGGTTGTGACTTGCGTTGGAATTTTGTTTCTCCCAAGGATTTTACTGAGTACAAAGGAGAATTTCATGGGTTAACATCTCATACCTAGAAACTCAGAGAGATTTTGATCACCTACTGCACTTTATGCCTCTGTTTCTTCTCTTTTCTTTTGCCTGTTTGAGTTCAAAATGTAGTGTGACAGGGCCTCCTGTTACAGCTCCCTCATAGAATCATAGAATCATAGAATCATTACGGATCGGAAGGGACCTCGAAAGATCATCTAGTCCAATCCGCCTGCAACAGCAGGATCACCTAAACCAAGTCACACAGGAACCTGTCCAGTCCAGCCTCTCCTCACCAGACAATAACACAAACCCAGCAGCTCTGACTGCAGTTCTGCAGTCTATGAGACAAGATGCATTCCACCACCTGCTCAATATTGTAATAACCTCACAGTTCTTATTTGTAAAGCATTTGCCCCAAAAGACCTAAAATACAAAGCATCCTTCTAGATAGCATCCAACCCCTTTTGGTCATGTTTCCTACCTGCCCTTCCTTCAAAAAAATAAAGAGCTAAAAAACAACGTTCTAGGACATGAAGGCCTCTGCTAGAAGCTCAGATAAGTAACAAAAAATCTAATGTGTGGATTAATTGAATAATAAATTCATTGAATAATACAGCAGGCGTTCCTGTAAGTGTTTTAAGGTTAACTCAAAGGGCAATAAGGCTGCAGTCTTTGCCAGTCCAGCATGTTTCTTACCTGGAACAAACAGCAGAATAGGCTATTGTCAAGGAGTCGGTAAGCTCAGTATCACACCTGCTGCTGTGGTTGTTGTGTGATTCCCTGCCAACACTGCACTAGAACCGCACCTCCCTACAGATTGCACACTCACACCCCAAAAGAAGAGACGCTGTTCAGTACATGTCATGTTCATACAGCAGTGCTTGCTGTTCTCACAAGTGGTGCACACCAGCTCATGACAGGAAACATCAACGGAAAAGGGCTAGATAGGAAAATGCAAATGCACTGAACATTTCCATCTCTTTCAGAAATGTTCTTCCAAAGACACACGAGTCTCTGAGATCATCTGTTCTGCGTGGATGTCAAAACATCCTTTGTGACAGCATTTCAGTCACTCGTCAAGACCTAGACTGTGATCTGTCTGAAAGAATTGGCATCCTGCCCTTGCATCAGCTCCACTCTAGTGGCAGGTGATGGATTACTGTTCCAGTAGCCAACCATGTGAAATGCAATGGTGAGTCAGCAGGATGCAAAGATGAGGACCTACTGAAACTGTGATGTTAGGTGGATTTGCTAAGAAACTTCTCTGCAGGGTAGTCTACAGAAAGAACAGAAACAGAAGTGAAAGGTCTGGTGAATACAAAAAAGGAGGAAGTGCACTACAGTTAAAAGCAATAGAGGTGCAACAGCATGGACAGAACTATGAGTCTGAGTGATAGTCATGGTGGAAGAGAACGGATATAAAAAAGGCTTTATCATCATGATCCCTTAGTGGTTACTACTCTGTGTTGTGGCCACAGGAACCTTGGTTTGAATCTTAGTCATGGCATTGCCCCTTGGTACCACAGCACACACACTCCTGTTTCAAGACTTCACCTTGAGTACTAGGGGCAGTTCTGGGCCCCTCACTTCAAGAAAGAGATTGAGGGGCTGGAGTGGGTCCAGAAGAGCAACAAGGCTGGGGAAGAGACTGGAGCGAAAGGCTGATGAGGGGAGGCTGAGGGAGCTGGGGATGTTTAGCTTGGAGAAGAGGAGACTCCCTCTCTCCAGCTCCCTGAAGGGAAGTTGTAGTCAGTCGAGGGTTGGGTTCTTATCCCGGGCAACAAGCACCAGGACAAGAGGGCAGGGCCTGAAGCTGGCAGGGGAGGGTTAGATTGGATGTTGGGAAGCTCTTCCTCAGGGAAAGTGTGATCAGACACTGGACTGGGCTGCTCAGGGCGGTGGTGGAGTCCCCATCCTTGAAGGCATTTAAGGACAGCCTGCCTTGTGGCCCTTCATGCTCTGGTCTGGCCTTTGTGGTGATGTTAGGTCCTGGGCTGAGCTCAGATGGCTTTTTCAGCCTCTGTGTTTCTGTGATTACCATGCTGAATCCCAGACAGCTAGATAAAGGTATCAGAGTTACATGTCATAGCTTTACTGTAGCAGGTACGAATGTCCCTACCTGGAAATTCAAGTATTGGGTGCTTGTGATTGTTTTGACCTAAATGCAGTGATTTAAAACAGACAATATTAAAATGATAACAATAAAACCTGTGTGCAGTGCCTAAAGGTACAGTGCAACCAGCAACATGCTCTATTGGCCTACAGCTTAAAAAAGCATTCAGGGGAAATGCCTCTGACACCCATTCACAGTGAGGGTAGCAGAGCATTGGAAGGGGCTACCCAGAGAGGTTGTGGAGTCTCCTTCTCTGGAGACATTTAAAACCTGCCTGGATATGTTCATGTGCAACTTGGTCTAGGTGATCATGCTGTGGCAGGGGGGTTGGACTAGATGTTTTTTCAAGATCTCTTCCAATCCCTAATGATTCTATGATCATTCATCAGCAGAGTGGCCAAGAGGTTGTAAACAGCACAGGAACCATCAGGTTGACAGTGTTTGGTTCAGTCCTTTGTGAGCTGCACACCAGTGAAGGAAAAGAAATGCCACAAGCAGAGTGCTGTTTGACATTGATGGGCTAAGGCAACCAACACCCCTTCTGGCCATTGCTGGCTTTGAATGACACTACCCCATGCCCTTTTCTTGGTGTTTTAATGAACTACAGAGAGACAAAGAATGAGTTTACTGAAGATTGAGAGGGGCAAGAAGGTAGAAGCATTCAAACAGTACTAGAAGCTAGGATCAGAAAAGATTAAAGCTGGCTCATTGGAAAATTGACCCGGTGCTACAGGCTGGGAGCTCTATGGGTTTGGGATGCTGCTGAAATCTCATGACCACCACTACTGAAGTGAGAAAAGAGGCAAAACCTGCACCACTTTAGCATTCACAGTTAGTCAAAGAGTGACAGCGCCTGCCACCTGGTTACTTTAAGCCAAGATAATCACCATCCTTCATAGTGCTGAGGGATGAAGATACAGCAGCTGGGTTTAGAGTTCTGTGTGTCAGGCAACTACTGACATAGCTGTACACCCTCTCTGCAGCCAATGGAGAGAAGCAGGCACTTCCCTCCCCAGGCTGTAAAAAGGCCATCCCATCGACAAGCTCAGGTGTAGTTAGATGAAACAATCCTCCTCCTCAGAAATTTTACTAAGCCAGAAGCAAAATTTTCTAAAGCAGTTACATCTGTGTGACTTAGAGAGAAGGAGGCTACAAACTTCACTCCATAACATGTGCCTAATGGTTGATTTGGCTGAGAATTGAGGAACCTAATGGCATAATGTGAATGTTTGTTATAGCCTGGACATGTGTCAGAAACCGAGTAACCAGGGAACCATGAGGAACCATCTAGCTGTTCAGACAAAACTGAGAGGCTCATAAAGAAACACAAGATTAGTGTGTCTTGAAGGCTGCTTGCTGTTGCCACTGTCTGTGTCCTAGCAGAGAAAAATAAGTCCTCATTAAGAAAACAAAAAAGGATGCACGTTCGGTTGACAGCTGGCTGGCACTCATGACTTTTTGTTTGGTGGAAACAATCCTCACAAGTCCCAGGTACTGGGTGAATGTTGAAACCAAAGGGATACTAGGCAACTGAAGCATAGACATGCTTAGGATGAGTTTTATCATGACTTGTTTGACCTGTCCTCACAAGTCCTCTTTTCCTACTGTAAATTGACCTTCTCTAATGAAGCCAAGAAGTGATGCTGCTGCTTTAGATGTACATGACTCTAAAAGCAGAAATTAAAAGCATTCGGCTAGGACTTATTCATCACAGGCTGATGCTGGAATTAATTATCACATGTAAAGCAGGAAGCTGGGATGACTAAGTTTTAAATAGCAAAACAGTTAATATTTTGTCTATCAGTCGTTAAAGTCTGCAGATAACATAGCTGTGCTGGGCAGTAATTCATCTTCGCAGCAGTACTGGACAGACTTCCCCAAACATGATAGAAAAGGGAATTTTTAAAAGGTCAGTTGACACAGTAGAAACCCTGGTAGTAATTTATCCTTAGATTACTAAAACATTGGCATTTCTTGATCAGACTATTAGAGTTTAATTGCATTAACTTATGCAACACTGACCAACATTAACTCAGGTTAGAGGAAAAATAAATTGCTTTACATCTTTTTGAATGCTACTGTGAATCATGATTGGCCAGGACCTCTCAGGATTGCTTTTACTTCTCTTTGTTCGGAAGTCGAGAACAGAAACAGATAATGGCAACAATTAAGAGCTCATTTGGCTGATCGTGCTGTGTGCTGATCCATATTATACTGGCTTTGCCTTTTTTGTTTTCCCTTTTTCAGGGTTTTACACCTGTTTCTTTTCAGTCACTGTCTTTCAGGTAAGATACAAAAGGTGTGGGTCTGTCAGGAAGTTTTGCATTGTGCTCCCTACGGAGAGGAAGATCTGAAAAGTGTGGTTGGCAATAGCTCTACTATTTCCAAGCCAAATTTACTCAAAGCCAGAAAAAACACCAGTGCACAAACTCCTTCAGCGACTACACTTCCATGTCCTTTTCCAGTCATCGTCATCTTTCTCTCAAACCATCTGTTTTTAGTTCCTTGCAATACTTGTGATTTTTGCACCTCCCTTAGAGCTAAACGTATCTTTAGACTTCCATCCCACAGCCTCACATTCCACCTTCCTATCTAGCCCCCCAACCCCATCACCAGCCCTCAGACCAGCTCAGGTGCAAAGAACTTCACACCATTCCCATTTCCCCCTCATGCCAGCAAGTCATCCTTCTTTGTGTTGCCTGCTCCACAGCTCTCCTTCCTCAGGGTCCTCACTCCCATGCTCCAGTTCTTACTGTTTTTCACTGTATGATGTTAATAAACCTCACTCTTCAACTTCTGAAGCCAAGCACTACTATGTCTGAGAATATCTGGCCACAGTGCTAGTTACCCAAATATTACTCTTTATAGTCCTGCATCTTCACATCCCCTACTCCACTCTGAGTACTCTCCCTGACCTACCAGTTATCAGCTACTCAAAGACAGGGAACTACAAACTGGCCATTTTTTTCCTTGTCTCTAGCTGATTCCAATAAAAAGGGAAGCAGAACTCAAGCTCTGCAGCAAGATTTATATTTCCCTCTGTGTTCTACTGCTGACATGATTGCTGCTGAGATGATTCAAGCTATAGCACTGACTGATGGTCTGCAGGATGCTCCTATAAGCCACAAATAAGGCAATCATACTGCCAAATCACCTGCTTTTGCCCACACTGCAGCACAGTTCTCTTAAATTTGGTTTTCACAGACTCATTTGGACCTTTTCCCTTGCAGTACCTCTGATTAGCACCAGCCCAGCCACAGGAACCGAGCAACTCCGGGGATTTGTAAAGGAAAAGTTAACAGCGAAAGTAAATTATGCCATGAAAAAGAATAACAAAATTGATGGAGACTGCTCATTTTGGTACTTCAGTGATTTGTAGGATGAGTAGATTAAGGAGAAAATACGATTTTATGCCACAATACTCTACCCAAGGTGTTTGCACAGTGAAACACATCCACGAGTACAAAAAAGCTTTGCTAAGTGCTGATTATATGGCCTGGAAACTCCAGTTATGCTATAAACCTGGTCATGAAGTAATTCATCCTGTGCTAGCAGTGTTCTCACTGCAACTTTGATTAGGCTTTGGAGCAGGCTTTACATGTCTCCTTGGTAAGGGGACCACAAGGTGACCTAGACAGCAGTTTGTTGTAGCCCTGTAGCCTATAAGCTCATTCTGATATAATCAATTCCACTGTAACTACAACTAGGTTGTTCCACTGTAAAATACCTCTGGCTCATGAGATACTGAGAATTCACAGCCTAGGCTTCTAAATAGTCACAATTCCCAAGACTCAGTGACTGGAACATTATGGAAACAGCTAAACCAATTGCATCTGGAATCTTGTGTCCAGTTCTTCCCCTCAGGAAGGACACAGAACTCCTGGAAAGAGTCCAGCACAAAGCCACAGAGATGATGAAGGGAGTGGAACCTCTGCTTGATGAGCAAAGGCTGAAGGAGCTGGGTCTCTTGAGCTTGGAAAAAAGGAGACTGAGGGGTGACCCCATTAATGCTTATAAATATGTGAAGGGAACAGAGGAGGTTGCAAATCAATATGAGAAGGAATTTCTTCCCGGTGAGGTCACAGTCTGGAAGGAGCTCCCAAGGGGAGTTGTGGAGTCTTCTTCTCTGGAGATGTTTAAAACCTGCCTGGATATGTTCCTGTGCAACTTGGTCTAGGTGATCCTGCTGTGGCAGGGGGATTGGACTGGATGATCTTTCAAGGTCCCTTCCAATCTCTAATGTTCTGTGACTCTGTGATTCTGCGTAAATTAAAGTGAAGTAATAAAGACACAGATAAATGTGGAGGGAGTGGAAAGTGACACATCCAGTTTTCATATAACTTCCGCTTCTAAATTGTTCCTTCTAAATCTGAAAGAGCAGAAGGAAAACTTCCAACAATTTTGTGACAGAAAAACAAACACAAAATTGCTGCGTTTAGCTTCTTACCTCGCAGACTCCTAAATATTTTTGGAGGGATTGCACTGCCATTTGAACAGTGGGTGTTTCTGCAGCTTCACACCTAGCTGAGCCAGCTGCCTCTGGCCAGCACTCTGCTCTACTGCTCATTTCAGACTGTAAATTCAAGTCAAAACCTAATTCTGTTCTCTCCCTCAAACACTCTGGTTCTGCACTCCCCAAGTTCAAGGAAAACTGGTTCTCACACTACTCACTGCCTCAAATAAGGGCTCTACAACCTATTAACACCTTCACTTCTGGCAAATACTTATTAGAAAGGCTTGGTCACCAGCACAGGGCTGATAGAGGAAGAGGCCATATCCTGGTCCAAAGCCAGGTACTTCAGAAGAAAACAGAAGAATTAGTGGTCTTAGGTTTAGCGTGAAGAGTATCTGGTAGAGAGAAAGCTTTGCAATTAAGGTATGTTCTAGGAAAGCAGGCTCACAGAATCACAGGATGTTAGGGGTTGGAAGGGACCACTAGAAATCATTGACTCCAACGCCCCTGCCAGAGCAGAATGACCTAGATCAGGTAACACAGGGTTGTTTCTAGGTGACTTTTGACAGTCTCCAGGACAGGAAACTCCACAGCCTCTCTAGGCAGGTTTTTCCACAGCTCCATCACCCTCACAGTGAAGAAGTTGTTTCTTGTGTTTACATGGAGTCTTCAGCTTTTACCTGTTGCCCCTTGTCCTATGATTCATTTTGGAAGTGGCATAAGCTTCAATATCCACACACCCTGTGGAGGCTGCTTGCAGCCAAACGAATCAATGCTTGTCACTGCTTTGCTGGAAAGCAGTTTCTACTTCTTTATTATTATAATTATCTTGAAGTATTTTTGTAAGTGTGGAAAGAAAGTCATGTTTCCCTTTAAAACAGCAGCACTCCTGTACTAGATGGATAATCTGCAGTATATTTGCTCTAGTTCAAATAAATTAATTTTGTTAGTCAAGAAAGGGAAGAAAATTACATGTGAGAGATACAAGCATTTGCAACTAATAATTGAAAGAACAGATTCTCCTGCTCTGGAGAAAGAACACTGTGGTTAGCCACACCAGTAATTGTCCAAGCTATAGAAATCACAGCCGCACTCCATCAAACACCCTTTGTGTTCTGCAAACAGCATGAAATCCCCAGTGGGTTTGTTGCATTGTGCCCATCAGCTGTACAATCCACATGTAGATTTCAATTTTCACAACACACTGCGCTCAGCAGTAAAACGTCTTTCAAACAAGAATGACTTTCACACTTGGGGACACGAGGCTCTCCATGTTTGTAATGCTCACAACTGTCACCATTAAGTGAAGCATTCCACCGCATTCAACCACTCTCTCCCAAGTGACAGAGGTTATTAACACTACCCTAAATCTCTCAAATTTCTAGCTGGCTTCGGCACATTGCAGCCTCTAATCCTTGGCTTCAGAAAACCCATGGATATTTCTAATGTTGATGTGAATTAAGTCAAGCCCCATATTCCGTAACAACCATGGGAAATCCTTTGGAAATATGTACCATCAGTTTTGCAGCCTGTGCCTCTACAGCAATTCACTCTTCCTTGAGCTGCTTAAGACATGGGCAGATTTCATAAACAATAAGGAGTAGCTGCAAGCAGAAAAGAAATGAACACATGAAAATGTGGTCAGCATTTATCTTCACCTCATTAGCTGATGACCCAAGCAGCTACCTGTTTACAAACACCTCCGCTTACGCAATTGAAATGTACTGAAAGGCACCCCAGCTTGCATGGAAAAAAGCATCTGAACTGGCAGAAACATTCAACTCCTCTCTGCTAGGTTGACCTGTAGGCTTCGGCTCTGCATAACTAAGTTATCAAACTGAACCGAAAGTTAACATTTTCTGTATTGGGCCACCTTCTACAGCTAGATCCTTCTAATGTGACCATTATCAACTGGCTGTGTTTCACACAACATTCTCGACTAGAGACCCGCAAGAGCAGCTTTCTCTCCTGCCAGCTCTAATAGCTAAATGAAACAAAGCCAACCCCCAAATCATCCGGAATTCACAGTGTTACAGAAAAGGGCCCTTTGCTGGGATCTATTCACAACAAAACACCACAGTGTGGGCTGCTTCTGCACAAAACTAGCTAGAAAAGCATCATTTTATGAAGATGATGTCACAAGCCTCTTGGGACTTCCCAGTTTCATTGAACAGGATCAGATTTATTGAGAAAGCGTGATGGGAAGTACAAGTTGTGGAAATCTCAAATAAGCCTTTTCTGCAGCCAACCAACAGCATTTCCCATGGGTACTGATGGAGGCACTACCAGCACAATGTCTGACTGGTGAGTTCTTCAGTCCACAACCTATTCATCCCCAATTTCCAAACCAGTATCCTAGGTGATGTCTGAAAAGGAAGGTGTGTTTTACTCAAACCAAATAATGACTTAAAAACTTCCCTTTCCATGACAAACTGTTGCAATGCCCAGTTACTCTCCATGTCAAAAATCCCCTCCAGTTCTTCAACCACATCAGAGAAAACCCTGAGCACCTGAAACAGAATCTGTTTTTCACTTTTTCTTTTAAATTCTTTCAGACAGCAGGTCTGACAGGAGCCCTGAACTGAGTCGTCTCCTTCAATATCGCTCTATTGTCATAAAAATTTTTAAAAATAGCAATCAAGTTTTACTGGATTAAGATGCCATCTGTGCCCAGGTGGGAGCTATGTGAAGTCAACCTCTAACTGCAAAGGTTGACACTCACACTTCTCAGAGAATCATAGAATCATAGGGTTGGAAGAGACCTCCCAAGTTATAACAAAAAGTAGTGCTATCTTGCTCATGAGACAATCATGCCTTCTAGCTGGCTTCCCAATTGGTTCTTCCTCAGGTCTGGCTTGGTGAGCAGGCAGAGTTTACCCTGCTCTGCACCCAGGTGCCCCATCCTTGTCTCTTGTGGCCTTCTCGGTTATCTCCATGGCACCTGGTTCTCCGCCAGCTAGCAGCATTCCTTAGCTGTGGTGTCTTAGGCCTGAAGCAGTGTCCACCACCACAGAGGGGTAAAGCTTTAAGCTAGAACGTAGGAGGTTCCACATAAATATGAGAAGGAATTTCTTCACGGTGAGGGTCACAGAGCACTGGAACAGGCTGTCCAGGGAGTTTGTGGAGTCTCCTTCACTGAAGTCGTTTAAAACCCGCCTGGATGTGTTCCTCTGTGACTTTGTCTAGGTGATCCTGATGTTGCAGGGGGATTGAACTACATGATTTTTCGAGGTCCCTTCCAATCCCTAATGATTCTAGGATTCTATGAAGAGACAAAACATACCTGCTTAGGCCTAGTTCCTTCACATGGATAAATGTGTCTCCAGTGACTACATGGCCCATTACTCCTTTGGAGGGGAACAAAGGAAGAGAGACAGAGTCAGGGCTCAGAGTGAGAGCAGGACCCTCACTAACCTCTCTAACATGCATAACATGACCGAAAGCCCAAGATGAAACACCCAGATAACACTGACTGTACCCAAAGAAAATCATTGACGTTCACAACTCTGACAAACATTTACCAAATGACCCCAGAATGCCACATACTACAAAGACTGTTTCTTCCTTCCTCTAGAGTAGGTGTAGGGCTCACAAGAAGAAACTTTGGTTAATAAACTCAATCTTCTGCCAAAGACAATTAAAACTCTAAAGATAAAAGGAAAAGAAAGACACAGAATTTGGTGATTTGAGGAAAACAGTGCACAACCCCATGTACTTCAAAGGCTGATGAAAGATAGGTTTGTCTTTGTTAAGAGAAATTAAAGTAATGCTGTTGTGAGCAACTTGAAAGGCTGGGTGCTACAAAGGACTAGCTGAATATTCACATCAAGGATAGAGTATTATGTGCTATGAAATAAAGCTGTAAAGGACATTGACATGTGCTGCCATCCCTCCTTCAGAGTTTCAGTAGTCAGAGAGCAATTATATTAAGAACCATCAATGTCCATCTTCATTTCTTTAGCCATAAGAAATAAAACAAGGAGGGAAAAATCACTCTGATGCAGGCAATGAAGTGGAGAAGAGAGGTCTCAAGAATATATTTGTTATGGAGATGTTGGCAAGACACGCTTTTTCTCAAATATTTATCAACCAAAATAGAGAACTCGATGTTAATCACCAATTTGCAGACATCATTAAAAATAGAGAACTACACACTGAAGCCTCAAAATGAAGCCTCAGCTGCACATGCAGGCTGGAACAGTCTGCAGCTCACTTCAGTAAGACCATCCAAAGAAGCCAGTTGATGTAACTGTCTGACCATAAACTCAAACAGAGAGCAAAGTCCTTCTGCCACTGTGCCATGTTAGACTGACCAACATCTTTGTGAAGGTATCTTCCATTACAAAACAATTACTTTTCTAAACTCAGGCAAAATGCACACTGTGCCCTTCCTTCTCCACAACTGAACTCAACTGAACTGGCTGCAAGAGATGTTGAATCATTCCACACAGCTCAGATTCATCTTTTCAATGGACAGCTGCAAGGTACTCAAATTATTGTGAAAAAGGCTGCAGAAGAACTTCAGCAAAACCACACTGAAAGTCTGTTCTTCAGAGACTTTTAAATGGCAAGAGGCAGGGGAAGAGAGAATTGTCTCAAAGAGTTAAAAAAGAATTAATGTCCTGGGCTTGAAATATACTGTCATCTACCACAGCTTTGTACTTCTGGTGCATCACCCAACCACTGAAATACGCCTACCAGGGGCTTAGTTAATGCTAATGGAGTTGTGCGTAGGAATGAACACTAAACGTACCAGTTATTTACCCCATTAATCTCTTCAGCACCTGTTGCTACTGCTCTTTATTAGAGGCAGTAATGTACAACTGCAAACAACAATGCTTTCGGTGATGGTGTATTTCACAGGATCCCAGAATGACTGAGGCTGGAAAAGCCCTCTGAGCTCAGGGCCCTTTGTGCCCTGGCCTGGCCGATGTGCTGATGTTAGGTCCTGGGCTGGGCTGGATGAGCTCAGAGGGCTTTTCCAGCCTCAGTGATTCTGTGATTCTGGTTTTAAACTCCTATAAAGACAAATCTAACAGATTCAGTACAGAAACTGCAAGTGGAACGTTTGTCTCAACAGAAGCAATTGGAAAGCCAGAATGTAATCTTTGACAAGCCTGCTGTTTGCTTCGCACGCAAGATGCATTTTATAAACATCTCTAGACAGAGTCTATATGTAATGCAGTCACTGAAACTCCTAGCATCACTCTGACTGAAGATTTAGGGAGGAGTATATGTCACATTCATATTTCAACTCAGTCAATTCAGTTGATTGGCTCAACTGAATCATCTTGTCAACTTCAGCTCCCAGTTCTTCAGAGCAGAATAAAAATCCAGCAGTTCATCCCCACCCTGTGCTCCTACCTTATGTGTTGACAGTCCTTAAAGCCAGTTGAAAGAGCAAAGCCATCAGCAGAAAGCACAGATTGTTTTCTGTCTTTACCTAATGTAAGGATCAGATCACATAACCTGTCACCACTGAGAAGAGAAAGTTCCGGGAGGACCTGATAGCAACCTTCCAGACCCTGAAGGGGGCTACAAGAAGTCTGCACAGGGACTGTTTCCGAAGGCCTGGAGTGACAGGATGAGGGGCAGTGGTTTCACATAACAGAAGCTCAGATTGAAATGGGCTGTTAAGAAGAGGTTCTTGAGCAGGAGAGGAGTTGAACACTGAGACAGGTTGCCGAGGGAGGGAGTTGAGGCCCCATCCCTGGAGACAAGGCTCTGGGCAATCTGATGTACTTGAGGATGTCCCTGCTCAGTGCAGGACCTTTGGAGGTCATTATCCAAGTCAGATCCATTTTATCTGCAGAGGCCTGTCTGCAGGCAGAGAGAAAGAAAGAGTCTAGCAGAGAGACAGCACAGACTCTCTCCCCACCAAGGGCTCTTTGAAAGCAACCTCACTTTTATACTGTGGTGCTGCATCACTGAACTCACCCCCTGAAGCAGACACCTGCTGCTATCCAATCCAGTCTCTCTCTTTCCCAAAGTCACCTAGTTCTGGGAGAAAAGTCAAGGGGAATGTTTCTCTCCACGCCCCGTCCCCGAGGATCTGACCATCCTCAGTCTCTCATCAGAAAAAAAGAGTCATCCATGTGTCAACCTCAGTTCTCAGCACTTCAACTTAGCACCAGTGCCAGGAGGCAAGGATATGTCTTTCAATTTCAGCCACAAGCTTACCCTCTGCCTGCAACTAGGAGAGCTGTAGGGTGCAGGCTGGGAAACATTCTCCTTCCCACCAAGCACTGTGCGTATGACTGGGTCTCTGTGTTTTGCTGGTGCTGATTGAAGTAGGATGCATCCTCGTTACTCTGGTGCTGCAAAGGGATTTAGACAGGCTGGGACGATGGGCTGAGATCAATGGGTTGAGGTTTAACAGTCCAGTGCCGGGTCCTGCACTACAATCACAACAACCCCCAGCAGCCACCGGCCAGAGGAAGAGTGGCTGGAGAGCTGTCTGGCAGAAAAGGACCAGGGGATGTTGGCTGACAGCTGGATGAACAGGAGCTAGCAGGGTACCCAGGTGACCAAGAAAGGCAACGGCATCCTGGCCTGGATCAGGAACAGGGTAACCAGCAGGAGCAGGGAGGTGATGGTGCCCCAGTACTCTGCACTCGTAAGACCGCACCTTGAGTACTGGTTTTGGGTGCCACATGATAAGAAGAGCATCGAGGGGCTGGAGTGGGTCCAGAAAAGGGCAAGGCTGGGAAGAGGGCTGACACAGACCTATTGGTCTCTAGAACTACCTAAAAAAGAGGTTGTAGTGAGGCTGGTGCTGGTCTACTCTCACAAATCACTAATGATAGGATGAGGGGAAAGGGCCTCAAGTTGCATCAGGGGAGGTTTAGGCTGGATCTTGGGAAGAAGTTCTTTCCTGAGAAAGTGGTTGGCACAGGAACAGGCTGCCCAGAGAGGATGAGTCTCCATCCCTGGAGGTGTTTAAAAACCAAGTAGCTAGACCACTTGAGGACATAGTCTAGGGGTTAGGGAGGTGTTGGGCTGAGGGCTAGACTTGATATCCAGGAGGTACTTCCCAACCATAAGAATTCCATGATTCTGTGATATTCAACCAAAGAACAAATCATCCAGGCAAACAATTTTGGAAAATTAATTTCTGAACGTGAGCCACTCCATCTCATCTGACCCAACACCAAAGGGGCCTATAAATACCTTCATAACACAGTTGCCAAATGAGTGTTCACAAAACACTGATTTAAATGTTTACTAAGTGTGCTGGAGTAGCCATTGATTTTCCACTGTGTGTGGTAATCACATTCTACCCAAAGTTTTAACATTATACATCTTAATTATTTACAACATAATGTGCTTAATGGTGCAGGATGTGACTGACTGGGGGTAATAGATCTCCAGCTGTAATATACATCAAGCCAGGCAATAAAATCATTATGCAGACAGAGAGACAGCTTAACACTTATCCTTCACTGCTGATGTCCCTACTTGTCTTGTAAGCCAGCGAGTAATTCCCCTAATTTAGTCAGCTGCCTGGAGGCTTTTCTAGACAAGTTTCTGAGGATGTCATACTTAACTGAATAAGAAATGGAAAGGACATGACGGCAATTTATATTTAACACGTTTATTACAGACAAGCTGCTCCTTTGATGACCATTTTGCATCAGCAAGCAGCTGGAAAAATGTAGTCTTTTGGCTAAAAAATGAAGAAAAAAAATATAGATTCTGATAGTCTGACGATTTAGACATTTCTTTTCCTGTGATCATTTGTTTTTCCCTTTGGTAATCTACACAAGTGTTACTGAAAAAATAAAGAAAGAGAAAGATTAATTTCTAGTGAACACATAAGATTTCTCTAAATCATCTATTTCTACAATAACAAAGGGTTATTAAAAATATATATTGAAATATAGAGGCATTTAAAATACTCAAAAACATGGTTAAGCTTGGAATTTGGACTCCAAATGTACTTTGGGAAGTCAGAAGGACAATGTCTTCCAGCTGTGCAATTTTTAAACCACAGAAATATTGAGGACTTAAAGTTAACTCTTGCTGATAGGCTGCCACAAGTCACAACAGTCAAAAGACCCATGATCTGAAAAAAGGAGACTATACAGCAAGGGGCAAAAGGAGCAAATGCCATATTGCAAACACAATACATTTTTAATCAGACTCACCAAGTTGTATGTTTATACACTGCAATTTTCTGAGGGCTGTATTTACACAACCATGAGTCCTAAAAATCAAAGGACAGAAAAATTTTCACAAGAGGAAAAAAACAACCAACCAACCAAAAAAAAAATTCATCAGCTCTCTGGAAGCCCCCTCACTTGTTTTCTTTAATGTTTTTAAGATTACCCATACCTAACTACTCTTCAGAACCAGAACAGCTAGTTCCTGAAAGGGTTTAGCTGGTTTTGGAGAAGTGAAGGTATTAATTACATGACTGCAACAGGAAACCAGCTCAGATATGAATTGTGTAGAAAAAGGCTGGTCTTGTAACTGGCATTAAACAGAAGAGAGCATAGTGAGATGGAAAGACCAGCTACAGTGGCTACTGTGTTTAAATCAACACAATAAATAGTCCGGCATCTAAGAAACGTACCAGCTAAAACCTGTAAAGAGACATAGAGACCTGTTTTCACTGACAAAGATTCTGGAGGTTTCCTACAGACTAATAATATTCATTCTCTCTTTGCCTTTAAAAGATAACAAGTAAGAACTGCGACGCTGTGCAATCACAAATCAGGCTGAAATGCCAGCCAGCAGACAGATGCGACTGGAAACCCAGAGAGACAGCAGGGCTGCTCTGCAATCCCAAGTAAAAGCAGAATGGGCTACTGGTGTGAGCTGTAGTGGCCATCTTATTCATATTAGCACAGGTCACTCAGTCAGGGACCACTGAGGGCTCCAGGCTGGGTTTTGTGACAGAACACCTGCTGTCATAAACTGCTCCTAGGAGAGAAAAAGAGGTTTATTTGCTGGAGAAAGGAACATCAAGGTGGGAGACTGTCTTTTCAAGACAAGTAACAAATTGTGAGAGAAAAACTAAGCAGCTATGAAAGGAACAGACAAAATACAGGAGATCCAAATCAAAGAGTGAACCACAAGGCAAGTAGACTGCAAGGACAAAAATGCAATTACATTTCCCTTTCATATCTTTTCTAATTGCTAGAGATCTGTGCTGAAGCAAAGCACAAAGCACTCTGATCTCAGATGTATAAAGTCATGCTCTGGTAAATAAAGCGCCTCTGAAGAGAAAAGAGGAGAAAGCTGCAAAAGAAGTTTAAAGGGAAATAATCATATTGCAAGGCACGTTAGCAGGATGTAAATAGGCACCCTACAAGCAGACACTGATTAGAATGGTTAGATTTAATTTTTTCCTCAAAAAGAGATGAGGCTTTGGAAATAGAAAGGTTTAACCAACAGGGGAGTGCAGGGGGAAACACCTGAAGGTGCAGAAGGGAACTTTCCTGCACAGCACAGAGTGGAGATTGTTAGGACACTCATAAATCTGCCATGTATTCAGTGTCCTATCAGAGGTGTCTATGCCTGCTGAGCGCTCACTGCTTTGATTCCTTCCCCGTTCTCCTCTCCACTCACTCAGTTGGCCAGTAGTGCAGCCACCACTCTAAGCCCAGCCCAAAGCCTAGCTAAGAGCCGCTGTACCACAGGCCAGCACTGGCACCACGACTGCCAGACTCAGGTCAGGCTTATTTAAAGCCACTCCAGGTCTGCCTTCCTAGCTGTGAGGCTGCAACTAAACATGAACAGAAGAAAGAAGACTTGCTTTGTCTTTTGTGTTAAGTTTGTCTTTTAATTACCCAGGAGAACACAAACCCCACCCTGAGCAGCAGCACGGCCAAGCCACCACAGCAGCTTTTCTCTTTTCCTCACAGAAGGACAACAGACAGATGCTCTTAACAACCATTTCCTTGGGTGAAACTTCTTCTCCTTCCAGAGCAGGAAGCCATGGTCTTTGATCCTTAAGGTTGCATCCTGGCTTGCATCAGCAACAGTGTCACCAGCAGGACCAGGAACATTATTCTACCCCTGTACTGGACACTGGAGAGGGCTCCCCTTGACTACTGAGGGTAGTTCTGGGCCCCTCACTTCAAGAAAGAGATTGAGGGGCTGGAGTGGGTCCAGAGGAACATTGAGGCTGGGGAAGGGACTGGAGGGAAAGGCTGATGAGGAGAGGCTGAGGAAGCTGGGGGTGTTTAGTCTGGAGAAGCGGAGACTTAGGGGGGACCTTGTCCCTCTCTCAAACTCCCTCAAGGGAAGGTTGTAGTCATTTAGAGATTGGGCTCTTCTCCCAGCAACTAGTACCAGGCTGAGAGGACAGGACCTGAAGCTGTACCAGGAGTTGGATGTTAGGAAGCCCTTCCTCTAGGAAAGAGTGATCTGACCCTGAACTGGACTGCTCAGGGTGGTGGGGAGAGTCCCCATCCCTGGATGTGTTTAAGGACAGCCTGGCTGTGGCCCTCAGTGCCCTGGTCTGTCCGCTGTGATGATGTTAGTTCTGGGGCAGGGCTGGATGAGCTTAAAGGGCTTTTCCAGTCTCAATAATTCTATGTGTGATTCTGTGATTCTGTGGGTGGTTCTGGTTTTTAATGTTTTTTTCATTGTATCAGTGATGGAAGCGTTGCTGTCACTGTCTGAAGTGCCCAATCGTCTCCCCTTCCACAAACACGTACCCAGTGGGACCCCAGAAATTTTCCTTGGGGTGCAAAAGTGCTTGCATTTGCTTTGTGCCTTTGTGGTGCAGCCAAGTTCCAAGGGGAAAAGTAATGGTATTTGGAACTTTTAAAATAATTTTCCTTTCCTGTGTCAGCTCAGCTCAGAGACTCCCTTTTCAGAGTCAATCTCCTCTCGCCATCTCTCAATACACTGCAAACAAGATTAAGCTTTTGTTACCGTCTCAAAGTCAATCAGGGTCGTCTGCAGCAGACAAGGACTGAAGGTGGTTTTTAACTTGCTCCTTAGCCTTTGGTGATAAGATTCATTTTCTTTTTCAACTACATTCCAAACTAGGGGAGATATATTTTTCTGTCATGCTTCTTTGCTATCTTTAGAGGCTTCTTCCCTTCTTTGGAGCCAATTCACTTTGAAGGACATTTTGTCTGTGGAATGTGACTTTGAAATGTTTTCAATCTTTTAAGAGCAGCAACACCTCCAGCTCACTACAGCCATTGTAACATCTATCCAACTTGCAGCTTTCAAGACATCGTTTCCTTTCTTTGCCACCATATTAATTCCTCTCATCCTGCAGCTGTTTTTTGTAGGACTTGGTCTCTTTTTGTTTTTAAAGAACTTTGGCTTTTAAAGAACTTTCAGATCTAGACTCACCCACTGTCTGGTGCAGTCCTAGGAAAGAATTCTTACCCAGATTGACTCAGAAAGGGGACAACTGAGGTCTGCAAAGATAATAGTTTGCGTTTCAAAGGGATGTTTAGCCAGGTGATACCCTGGATGGGCACCCAGGGCGTTTCAGGAGATGAGTTAGTGGTTGGGGGTTGTAGGACAGATGGTTGAACTTTATGATCTTGAAGGTCCTTTCCAACCTTGATGATTCTGTGAATGGAAGTCTGCAAAAGGAACAATACTCTGCAATACTCTGCAGCTCACCAATAAAAACAGCTGACAGAGTCAGACATCCAGTAACTTGCCATTGCACAAATATTTCAGATCCCCATATTCCAGTTTATTGACCAGACATGGAACCTAATTTAGTTGGCTGGGACTGATCCGCACTACAGTTCAGAATTGGCAAGACACTTCACCTAAGCTTATGTGCTGAGTCAGCCTGAGCCTATGAGGGATTACAGAAATGATTACAGGTTTCTCTAACTTGCATTTGCGAACAAGAGAAGCTTTGCAACCTGTGACACGGTGATCCTGAGTGAGTAAATTCACACTACCTGGCATCACAATGTTTCTGGAAAAACCCGAGTACAGTATTTTGGAGAACAGTTGCATTTCAATACCAAATGGCAAAGCTAAACCAAAGGAGAAAAATAAGCACTTCCATTTCTGGTACAAAATGTTTGGTCTGGATGTGTAAAAGGAACACTCATGACTGACTGTAAGTTGTGATAAACCTAGTCTGACAAGCGCAAGACCTAGAGACTGCTGCCTGGAATGCAGTGAGTTAGCAGAAGCCATTCCACAGATGAGTGGAAGGAAAGATACTGAACTTTGCCATCCTCCTCACCACAGCCTAACTTCTCTGGCGTGGAGCTATAAGACACAATGCTTTGAGATGCTTATAATCCTACTGAACAACAGACATCCTGTGGCACAGTGCTGAGCTTTTCTACTACTTCTCTTCTTTAAGGGCTTAAAGCTCAAAGACTTCTGTCTTACTTTGAGAATTCCCATTCAGCTTTGCACTACTAAAACACCTTTTGAGATAGAAATCAAGACAAAGCAAGCTCAAGATCTCAGAGGGTAGCACAGATTAGAACTGCACAATGAGGGAACAGTGATGACTTCCCATCATTTCTAGAAAATGTGTATGTGTCTAACATCTTGTTCAGCAAAATAGAAGGGAAAGAAGTTACCTTTAAGGTAAGCTAGCTAACATTCAAGCAAGAATAAGTACACATGTTGGTTCTTACTCTCAGTTTAATTGCTTAGCACACATTAATCAGCGTCTCTTCATCTGTGAGAGCAAGGTCTGGGCTCTTCACTTCAAATATGTCATGTGAAGGTGGACAAAAGCAAAGCCAGCTCATTTCTTTCCTCTGTAAGCACACAAAGGCTCTCATTTAAGAAAGCAGCTCCTGCAGATCACCAGTGACAGCAAACATTTACGAAAGCACCAGCACACTCAGCGTTTCAAGAACTCACCAGAAACAAATCAGGGTCCTGCAAGACACGTGCACTGACATGATTCAGCAGTGACACTGCAAGGGGAATAAAGAACATTCTTCAAGTGACATCCTTCAAGTGACCTGGTCAGCTGTGAGGGAAAAGAGAGCTTGAAACTCCCTGAGTTCCCATGAGGAATGTGAAATGATCCTGAGCAGACTGTAACTCTCCTGTCCGCTGACTGCTCTGTCTGCCTGCACTGTGTCTGAACAGGGTGAGAAGTCTTGACTCACCAGGTCTGAATAGTGAAATTAACTGCCATGCTTTGGGTGATGTTTCATTATCTCCCACAAGGGAAAAAGAAAACACAACTGATAACAAGGTATGTTCAGAGAAGTCATAAAGAAAAATCCAGTGGATGATAAGAAACCCTGAAAGGGAGCCTGGCCTTCAGAAATCCTAGGACGGCCACAAGGCTGGGGCAGCCTCTCTCACAGAAAACAAATCGCACGGGGACATGTCCAGACAGGTTTTAAACATCTCCAGAGATAAATGTACCTCCCTGAGCAGCCCCTTCCAGTGCTCTGTCACCCTCACTGGGAAGAAGTTCCTTCTCAGATTGATGTGGAACCTCCTCTGTTCCAGCTCACACCCATTGCCCCTTGGCCTATCATTGGGTGCCACTGAGCAGAACCTGGCTCCATCCTCCTGACACTCGCCCTTCACGTATTTATAAACATTCATTGGGTCACCCCTCAGGCTCCTTTTTTCCAAGCTGAAGTGACCCAGCTCCCTCAGCGTTTCCTCATCAGGGAGATGCTCCACTCCTTTCATCATCTCTGTGGCTCTGTGCTGGACTCTCTCCAGCAGCTCTGTTTCCTTCTGGAACTGAGGGACCCAGAACTGGACACAAGATTCCAGATGTGGTCTCACCAGGGCAGAGTAGAGGGAGAGAAGAACTTCTCTTTATCTGCTAACCACCCCTCTTCTAATCCACCCCAGGATGCCTTTGGCCTTTGTACATAGGATTCTAAACGCAAATGGTGTGTGGGTGTGCACCGGCAGACATCCACATGTGCAGCCACACATGAGACCATCTGTGAGTCTGCTTTCAGATCAGGGTCATCCTAGAGGTACACAGGCAGTTTTCAAGAACAGACGTCTGCTGGAAGTCACAAAAGGAAAAGAAACAAAGTAGGTCTCATTGCCTTAGCTGGTTTGGGAAAGCTGAGCGCTGCTGCTCCTACTGACAGGGAAGTGGCTGGTGTAATTTTCTGTAAGGATTATATAAAAATAATAATCTATAAAACATTTAAAACATTGACTAGCAGTCCATTGATAAGTCTCTTTCCTACACTGATTTTTCTGAATTCCTTCATGAGAAACCGGCTTCCTTTCTAGTTCAGTCATAGAATCATCAAAGTTGGAAAAGACCTTCAAGATCATCAGGTGCAACCATCTGCCCTCTAGAATCACCTATGAATGAGATCAGAGCCCCTCACAACCAGAAAACTTGTCAAACAGATATTGCTGACCACATCTCTATTATGAAGTGGACCTGATGGAGCCGGTCCAGAGGAAGCTGCTAAAATAATCAGGGGAGCCCCTCTGCTACAAGACAGGCTGAGGGAGCTGGGGTTTTTCAAGCCGGAGAAGAGAAGGCTGTAGAGGGACATGATAGTGATCTTCCAGTCGCTGAAGAGTGATACAGGAAGGCTGCAGAGAGACTGTTTATGATGGCCTGGAGTGACGTGACATGGGGCAATGGTTTCACGTAAAAGAAGGGCAGACTGAAATGGGCTGTAAGGAAGAAGTTCTTGAGCAGGAGCGGGGTTGCCCAGGGAGGCATTTAAGGCCCCTTCCCTGGAGCTATTCAAGGTGAGGCTGCATAAGGCTCTGGGCAACCTGATCTAGTTGAAGATGTCCCTACTCAGTGCAGGGGCATTGAACTAGATGACCTTTGGAGGTCCATTTAAACCCAGGCCCTTCTAGGACTCTGACTCTATGAAGTTTCACTTCAGAGGTAAATTGGACTCAGAATAAGCTCAGCATGGCTCTTGAAATTAACTTCCATATCTGTCTGGGGAAAAGACATCTGGGATCCCTTTGACCAGCTGATCTTTTGTCCCTCTTTTTGTAGCAGAGTAGTGCTACAGTCTGACACAGGCTGACATTCTGCTCTGCCACACTGACAATAAGCTCAGGCAGAGAGCTTCCACTCTATAAGGTAGAGGTAGGGTTTGTTTGTACCTCAGTGCTCGCAGTAACATGGACTGTGTGACTGCAGCCCTATGAAGAGCACATCAATCTCGCTTTAGTGCCTGCACATCATAACAGAGTGTAAGAGGGAACCCCTGCCGCTGCTCCATTCTTACAGGATCGTAGAAGTGTTTTGGCTGGAAGAGATCTTCAAGATCATCAAGTCCAACCTTTTCCCAGCCTTATCAGCACCACTAAACCATTCTGAATCAATGTTCCCTTGCATGGAAAGATACCTGGCTCAGGATATGAAGTTCCTTCCCACTACAGCCTAGGGTATGTGCAGTGTAGCGTTCAATGAACTGCATCTAAAGTAGCTCTGACAAGGCACAATGTCCTCAGCCAGTTGCCCCCGGGGATCTCCCCTGGAGCAGGTACAAGGAAAACACCCCTCCTTTCTATCAGTACTTTAGCTAAAAGCACAAGCCCACAAGCACATCACTGTCACAAGCTGCCTCTGGAAGACTATTCTAGACTTCCTCCAAATCTGAAGCTTTTGAAAACACTTGTTGCAAAACAAATCCCTCATCCAAACCCCAATCCCATCCCCATTATTCATTGCTCCTAGCATTGTTCTGATTCATTGTGTCTTGTTCTTTTTCTGCAACTTGTGCTTCAACTACAACTGGTTGTATTTATAATCCTGTTTTTCTTTCATTTCTTTCCCATATTTGTGTTTCTTCCACTTCTAACCACAGTGGTTCCACTTGCACAGCATCGTAAATTACAGTCCAGCTCTCCTGGGGGGGTTATTTCAGTCAGATCTGGTCTTGAGCTAGAGAAAATAATAAGCATAGGAGGGCTTCATGTTTTCTAACTATTGGTAGTAAGACTGTATATTTTTTCACAAAGACGTAATTGTAGGGCTCCAAGGAACACCCCAGAGCAGCAATTACATGAAATCATTAAAAGTACCCTTTTAAATCTGTCTCGAGATCAGTCACCTGTAAACAATAATTAATTTCTTTAATTATTATTAACTTTATCAGAGTGGTAATTCCTGGAAATATAACCAACTAATTAACAGCTCATTATGATGGAAACTTGTTACCTACAGAAAGCCTCTGTGTGTATAAACATGCCTAAGTTTTCCATGATCAATGTGCGTGAAAGACAGTTTGGGGAGTCTCCCTATGCACCATTCATGAATCTCAATTTGAAATACCCCCAGACCTTTCACGGTGTTCTGTCTGCTACTCCACACACAGTGGAGAAGGAGGAAGAGTGGTGGAAGATCTGTTTCCAAATGAGCTGATTTCTGAAGATTATCAGTACCTGAGCTAATCCTACCAGGGGAGAACAAAAGGAAACTGATGTCCTTGAAAAAAATGCTTTTTGCTAAGTTCTCTGGAGGGGGCCACAAGAATGAGATTTCCCTGGAAGCAGAACAAAGGCTCTGGTGTCTGGCTTGTGGACCACAGAGCTTAAAAGAGCTGAGGGTTGAAAAGAAGGAGAGGGCAGTGAAGAGGCCAACACTGAACAAATGGCAGAAAGTTGAGCAACGTAGGAAAAAAGGAGAGGGGATTGTTTGCCTGCAACAGCAGGTAGGGAGGAGAGAAGCTGCCAACAGACACTCAAACCTGCAATTCAGACAAGAAGCCACACAAAAAGGAACCTGAATCCAGTAAACCTTGTATCGAATGTCATTTACTACCCCAGGAAAAGGGGCCTGAGGTGGCATTTTTTATTGCACAGTTATTGCTCAGGTACAAACTCTGTGGCTTGAGAACCTCTTTCTGCTCTTCTTTCACGCTGCACTGAGTTCAGGATCTATGAACATCCACCACAGGAGCTATGGGATCTGCTGCTGTCTGCACTGGGTTGGGGAGGCAGCAAGGCAGCTGTACCATGAATCCATCCGCATGAGTGATCAGGAAGCACTGTGCCTGAAACACATCCCAGGGTACCTGAGAAAAGAGACTGGTAGTATTTGTGCAGGTTTGGAGCAGTGAATTTGCTTGTGAGGGTTGCTGAGACCCACCAGGACCTGCTCAGCCTCTGTACCCTTGTGAAAGTTCAGCTGGAACCTTCTCCAGTGGGAAAGAAGTGCACAGCAAAGCTATTCAGCAGAGCTTGGGGTATAACACTAGTAAATCTATTTAATAGTAAAGTCAAAACAGATTACCTCTATCAGTTCAATTTTTGAACATGTAATTGCCTCAAAATGCCATTAAATTCCTCTGTTATAAAGGCAGCATTTTAAGAGGCAAACGTTAAGGAGTAGAAAGCAGCCTGGAGATTCCATTCTTTTACAAATATATATAAAATAATTACCAATGAGATCCAGGCACTTAAACCCATTATAAAGCTCAGGAAACAACATACAGCTCAACATGAGCTGAGCTTCAGCCCTGTAGCTTCAGCAGGGCTAGGTGAGGACCATTCATCCAGAACCTGCATGGATGTGTTCCCGTGTGACTTGGTCTGGGTGATCCTGCAGTGTCAGGAGGATTGGACTAGATGATCTTTCTAGGTCCTTCCCAATCCCTAATTATTCTATGATTCTATGACTCATACTGACCCTACAGCACCTGAACATGAGTGAGGAGCATCCCTATACTCAGTCTGAAAACACAGTGGCTGCCAGCCACTGTGGTACAAGGAACTTAACTGAAGAATTCACACCCAGAGAGCTGCCAGGCAGCAGCTGCGCTGACTTCCACTGTTTCTCCAACAAGAACTGGGGCAGTGGGGAGCACAGCCTGCAGCTCCTACTGGGAAGCAGTGAATGTTTCTTGGTATCACACGTACAAGCACCTGAAACACATCCAAGCAACCCATAACCTGCAGCACAGCCACCTGGAAGCAATCAAGCCAGTTTTTCTCCTCATTCCCAATCAGTTGATGCTTCAAAAGACAGGGCACAGTGCCTGGAGCTTTTGTCTCAAAGGTCTCCAAATGGTGACTGAAATGCTTACCTCTTTGTATTCCCAAACCATGAGATATCCTAGACCTTGCTGCTGCTTCTTGTGCAGTTTCTCAGAGACTAAGGGATTGAGAGGACATGTCCACATGGCACAAGTGACAGAGCTCTAAAGCTCCCTAAACTGGGCAGGTTTCAGGGGAACCAGCATCCACATGGATACTGTCCCACCATGACAAGAGCCAGCTCATTCAGGTCAGTCTGCACAAGGCTCAACAGCGTTGCTGCTATGCAGATATCTAATTAATACAACAGAGAGGTAACTGCAGTGATAATAAAAAACTGATTTCATAATCAAGAAGTTAGCTACTTGTACAACTGTTGCAGTTTGAAAATTACCAGAATTTTCAGATGTGCAGAGGTTGTGCTTTCATGAAGAACAAAAAGTTGTGTTACTTTCAAGAGGAACCCTTCCCTTAGTTACCTGTCCTGGGGGAGGTGATGCTGCCCTGGAACCTTTCCCATAAAGGTCTGTCCTGGGGCACCTGTCCCCTGTTACACAGGTCCCAGGACCCTTCCCTGGAAGGGCCTATCCTGGGGGACCTGCCCCAGGAACCTTCCCCAGAAGGGTCTGTCCTGGGACCTGCCCTGGAAGAGCCTGGCTAGGTCAGCCTGTAAAAACTGGAGCACACCCTTTGTTCACTCTCTTTGGGGGCTGTGGCCCTGAAGGGAGTACCCTCCCCACCGCCCATTCCTGGGGTGGGGGGTGAGAACCGCAGCTTCGAGGGGACCAAGGGGACCACGGCTCCGCTGCCGGCCCAGCCTGCGCCAGCCGTGGCTTCCGAAAAAGCCACCAGTCCTGCCGCTGCCACACCACGCCCCGCGCCAGCTGTGGTTTCACAGAGGAGCACGGCTTCCTAAGCCACCGCGGTCCTGCCGCCGCCACATCATGGCCCCGGCCCAACCCCACTGCCAGCCCGCACCTGCCACCGCGTGGTCTCGGCCCCTAAGCCGCCGGCCTGGCCTGGACCTGAAGCGATGACTCCCCCCAGAGCAGCCGCGGACCAGAGAAGCAAGATGGGTGCAGATTTGTCATCACGCCCCCCCACCCCCACCCCTCAACCACGGACAGCTTTCAGCATTGCGGTGAGCTGGGGTACCCCTCTTTCTCCTGGAGGGAGAGGAGGGGAGAGAATCTTTGGAAGACCCTCTTGGCCATGTGTGGAGTGGGGGTGGGGTGTGCGGTCCTGCTGACACAGCCATGCGGTTGGTCTCCATCTTGGATCCTGCACGTGGCCGGGGCCATGCAGCT
>VXBP01003851.1:145024-171913 GCA_013400115.1 Rhinopomastus cyanomelas
CCCTTAGTTACCTGTCCTGGGGGAGGTGATGCTGCCCTGGAACCTTTCCCATAAAGGTCTGTCCTGGGGCACCTGTCCCCTGTTACACAGGTCCCAGGACCCTTCCCTGGAAGGGCCTATCCTGGGGGACCTGCCCCAGGAACCTTCCCCAGAAGGGTCTGTCCTGGGACCTGCCCTGGAAGAGCCTGGCTAGGTCAGCCTGTAAAAACTGGAGCACACCCTTTGTTCACTCTCTTTGGGGGCTGTGGCCCTGAAGGGAGTACCCTCCCCACCGCCCATTCCTGGGGTGGGGGGTGAGAACCGCAGCTTCGAGGGGACCAAGGGGACCACGGCTCCGCTGCCGGCCCAGCCTGCGCCAGCCGTGGCTTCCGAAAAAGCCACCAGTCCTNTGTGGGTGCTGAGAAACTCAGGCCATCCTGGACTGACATACTCTCTTTCCCAGGTCTCTAATCTGAAAGAAGAACCAAGGCCCAAACTATAGTGATCTCCCATTGTAGTTTTCTCAGATTGTTTGATGGCATTTATGACACAGTTTCTAGTTTGTGTGCACTGACTTGCGTAACCTTTTCTGCTTTTCTGTATACAGTTATAGAGTTAATAAACCTTTCTGGAGTTTCCCTAAGCCATCCATTGCCTGGCAAATTTATCCGAGATGTCATCAAGACCTCACTGCTTTGCTTTCCTTTCTTTTATCTTAAATTGTGGTCTTGAACCCACCACAACAACATTGCACCAGAACCTGATCAAAGCTCTCCAAACCTACAGGTCAGTGTGTTAAAGTAAGAAGCATCTCAGAGGAAACTAGGTGTTGGAGTTAATGCCCATTTAAAATACAGAACTCACAGGCAGAGGCCAATATCAGCTCACAGGGGGCAAATGACAATCAGAAGAGTGTTTGTTAGGTCAAGCTCTGCTATACCATGGCCCAATAGAGAGAGTCCAATGGAGGGCTATGAGGATGACTAAGGGACTTGACCATCTCCCCTATGAAAAAAGGCTGAGATAGCTGGAGGTGTTTAGTCTAGAGAAGAGAAGGCTGAAATGTCTGTAAAATCTGAGGAGTAGGTGTTCTAGACAAAGGGGCCAGTCTCTTTTCTGTGGTGCCCAGTAATAGGACAAGGAATAAGCGGATAAACTTGAATATGGATGGTTCCACCTCAACACAAGGAAAAACTTCATTACTGTGAGGATGACAGAGCACTGGAACGGGCTGCCCAGGGAGGTTGTGGAGTCTCCTGCTCTGGAAATTTTCAAAGCCAGCCTGGATACAGCCCTGTCCTAGGGGATCTTGCTCTGGCAGAGGTGTTGGACTTGATGATCTCTAGATTCCAACCCCTAACTTTCTGTGACTGTGTGATTCTGTGACATAGCTCTTGTCCCATTCACAGCAGAAATGAAAACTGCCACCTTTTCCTCCCCCCAAATAATTTTTAAACCAAGAGATACCAAGAGCTTATTGGAAGAATCTGTAATCCACTCCCATAACAGTGTGTGTGAAGCGGTTTGGGATCAAGAAAACATAACACATGTCCCCCAGGACGTGAGCTGTAACTGTACAAGAACAGGAGAGTAAAAAGCTAGAAGAGCAGTCTGAACAGCTAAAAAGTCCATCCCAAATCTCACCATGGCCAGGAATATGTAAATTAGAGTGGAACTAATCTTCTGGATAATGGTGCACTTAGGGAAAACACAGTCCAGCCTTTTCCAGCACCGTGGGTTCATTTTCTTGATCTTGTTACTCACTTGGTGTTTGATTTCACTGAAATGTTATGGGCCCTCCTCATAAAAATGTGTCTGACAAATGCAGTTCTTAGCTGAACACCCCTGTAACTGCTGCTTCTCTCTGAGTTTATCCCTGGGAGGGGCAGTGGGGGAGGAAGGCAGTGTGTGGAGGAGATTCATATTGAAGGTATTCTCTCACAAAATTCAGTAAATCCAGATCTTTCGCTTCAGAGTTGTGGAGACTCCTGAATCTTGGCTCTGTGTCAGGATTTATTAGACATGGGGACCCCATTAGAATGAACATTCGTCTCAGTTTTTCATAGCCTGTTCCCTCACACCACTATTGCACAACTACTGGCCAGCGGTGTAAGTGCTGACTTTCACCAAATGGTCCCAGGTTGCCATCCACTAAACATTTGACAGCCAGCTTCTCTCCATTCTAGTGTCTTCTGTCCATCTGTGAGGATGGCAGGATGCCCAGTCTCAGACTCTAACAATCAGTTGGCCAAGGAACAACAGGCCTTTTGAACTTGCTAACAAAAAGAAATAAACCTCTATGCTCCAACCTTGCTCTTTTGCCCCTGGCCAGCAGCTCCTACACTCATCGCTTTACCCTTCTGTGAACTGACACCAGTTTGGGGGGTTTATATTACAAACTGCAAGTGAAGTAACAGCTTTGGGATAGACATGGACAGCTGGCTTGTCTGTGTGAGGGCAGAGATCATTCTGCAGCTACTGAAAAAGCATTCACAGAAAAAGAAGCATCTACCGTAACAGCACAAAACAAGACACACACAACATGACAAACACCACGAGCAGGTGGGGTTGTCTCCAAAGATTTTCCTACAGCGTTTGTCAAGGTGCTGTTGGATGTTGCACTGTAACAGAGACATCCTCCCTGGAGGAGCTGTATGGAAATGAGATCAGGATCATCAACAGGTGTGCAGAACTGCAGAGGAAACAAGAAAACTGGGGAGCGAGCAGCTGGCTTGAGCTCTGCAGGTGTCTACTGAAGACACTGAAATTGCGATAGAGGCATTAGAAGCCTCTCTGTGTCTAACATACAAGATGAGTTTGCCCCTTTGGGATCACCATGCTCTGCTCTCCCAGTCTTCTCCAGCATTTACCCAGACACAGGAGAGTCCTAGGGGATGGAACAGGCCAGTGTCTATCTACTCTTTTAAAAGGAGTAGGGATAATAATTTATCTCCCTATTATTTATTACCCTCTCTTCCTGATTTCTCTAAATACCATTTCTCCTTCCCCCAAAGTTCCTCTAAGCATTAGGAAAGTATGCCTTGGAGAAGATGACAGGAGTGCAACTGCTAGAGAGGTGCAGTAGGACATCCATCATATAACATCACCATGCAGAAACAAATCCAAGACTCTAATTTATTACTCTCATAGAATCACAGAACATTAGGGATTGGAAGGGACCTCAAAAAATCATGCAGTTCAATCCCTGTGCCAGAGCAGGATCACCTAGATCAAGTTGCACAGGTAGGTTTTAAATGTCTCCAAAGAAGCAGACTCAAGAAAAAGCTGATAGGGACTCACCTGGTCCTCAGTACTATACGACTTTTAAAAATCCCAGTTTCCAAATTTCTTGGTGAGCTGCTCTTGCTAAGAAAAAGACCAGAATGACTCTTAGCCAAGTGCTGACAGCAAGCATGAAGGGTCAATTCTGATGTCTAAGAGTTCTCTTATGGTTTGAGCAGGCAAGGGTTGAGGTGTCAGACACCTGGAGAGATTTATCTACTTTCATGAAGAGTCTTTACCAGCAAAGCTTCCTCAATTCCAAGGGAAGAAAGCAAAAGCATATTTTAAATGAAGGAGAAAAGCTCTGAGTGGGAAAACAAAAGAAACTTGGGAAAGCTAATATGTGATGAATCAATAATCTCATGTAGGCATGGCATTCCCATCCCCAGGCACTCTTGACAACATGTCTAACCTGAGCATTGCTCACACAGCTGTGAGCAGCTACTGAACCAAGATTTCAGCGCTAGCAGGAGCCATATCCTTCATTCTCTGCCGTCACAACTGAAGTCAATTGGGCTCTGGGCACGAAGAGATTAATGGGTCTGTAGGCACTGTGTTGGGTTATCTCAGCTGCAGTGCACATGCTTTTATTCACTGATGAGTGAAAAAGGAGTCTCTTACTGGAGGCCACCTCTCTGTTCAATCACTGCCTTCCAGAGCCTCGGCATTAGTCATCTATTTCCTGCCACCCTCCAGCCCACCCTCTCAAAGGAGCTCAGTACTGAATCTCCAAAGAGGAAACAACAGATTGCCCTACCAGCCAAGATAACAATGCAGGGGAAACTGTTTAAGATACTAAAAATGCATCACAGAGGATGAAGCTCTTGCCCATGGTGACTAAAGTTCACAGTCAAAGCATGGAAAGCTGCAGAAAACACACATACACCATTCAACAGTTACAGAGATGTGATACCCTGCTTTTCAGTGGCTTACTCTGAGCACACCCAGGAGAGTGCGAGTCTTCCTTGCCAAGGAGGAACACAGAATCACAGGATGGTTTATGTTGGAAGGGAGCTCATGGATAATCTAGTCCAACCCCCTGCCATGGGCAGCAATACCTCTCACCAGACCAGAGCCCCATCCAACCTGGCCTTGGACACTTCCAGGGATGGAGCAGACACAACCTCCCTGGGCAACCTGTTCCAGAGCCTCAGCACCCTCACAGGGAGGAATTTCTTCCTCAAATCTAATCTAAAACTCCCCTCTTTTAGCTTGAAACAATCCCCCTTGTCCTATCACAGCCTTGATGGTGTAACCATACCTGAACCTCCTACAGCCAATCTGACAAACACATCTTCTCTCCCTTGCAAACACTCACAGGTGCCAGAGGTTATTCCCTTCCTTTCTTGGCCTTCTGGAGCAAAAAGCTGCCCTGGAACATTTCCCTCCCTGCTCATCAACAAAAATGAGCAGCAAGCTCCTTGCTGTTTACTTTCAGGCCACAAACAAAGCTCTGGAAAAAATGTGAGAGGAAAAGAAACTAACTGAGATGCTGGTTTTTAATTAGCTATTCAGTGCAAAAATAAGGCACAGAGGCACCAAAACAGAAAGGAATGTACAAACCAGGGAAGGAATAAACAGCTACAGACCAGTGCATGCTAAGGGGAGAGGGGAGAGCCCCACACAGGAACTGTTGTTCAGTGCTCAAAACACAAGTGACCTGTATTCAAATCATAATGATGCAGCAGATCTCTGGGGTCCTCTACTGTCCAGGTGAGACAAAGTGCAAGACTTCCTGGTGAAGATGGCAGCAAGGGGCTTTGACAGGAATATTCTATGCTGGGTCAGGAACTGGTTGGATGGACGAGCCCAAAGAGTGGTAGTAAATGGTGTCGCATCTAATTGGCAACCAGTTACTAGTGGTGTCCCCCAAGGGTTGGTGTTGGGTCCGGTCCTGTTCAACATCTTCATTGATGATATTGATGATGGGATGGAGTCCATCATGAGCAAATTTGCAGATGACACCAAGCTTGGAGCTCCTGTTGATCTGTTAGAGGGTAGGAGGGCCCTGCAGAGGGATCTGGACAGACTGGAGAGATGGGCAGACTCCAATAGGATGAGTTTTAACAAGTCTAAGTGTTGGGTTCTGCATTTTGGTTATAACAATCCCAGGCAGAACTACAGGCTGGGAATGGAGTTTCATAGGTAGTTCTCAGGTGGAAAGTCACCTCTGGAGGTATTCAAGGTTAGGCTGGATGAGGTGCTGAGTGGCATGATCTGGATGTTAGATGTTAGGATTACTTGGTTTATTTGAATTTAGGTTGGACTGGATGATCTTTAAGGTCTTTTCCAACCTTATCTTTACTGTGATACTGTGATACTTCTCCCCCGTCCTGACGGGATAAAGAAGCCACAGGCAGACAGAATTAATTGCACCAAGACTGGATGTCAGAAGGAATTTCTTTCCTGAAAGGGCTGTCAGGAGAGGGTTGAGTCCCCATCCCTGGAGGTGTTGAAGAGAAGGTAGATGTTGCATTGGGGGACTGGGTTTGGTGGTGCTGATAGGGCTGGGAAAATGTTGGAGGCAATGGTCTTGAAGGTCTCTTCCAGCCAAAACCATTCTTTGATTCTACAGAGAGAAGAGGCTGATGGTGTTGGTGGTAAATTTTAAGAGCCAAACAGAGGACAGGCATGTCAACAGAACAGCAAAGAACAACCCAGTAAGATGAAATATGAGTCTTTTCAGGGTGATGGGTCATCACAAGAGTTCTGTTTTGGTCTCTACAGTCAGCTGTGCAAGGGATCATGTTCCCCACCTAACCTGTACAGTGTCTTTGCTGAGACAGCATGGTTTGGCCAAACCTCAGGGAAGGGGCATTGTGAGATGCAGGGCTGCATGGAGGTCTGAATCAGCTCCACGCTTTGACAAGGGCCTGCAGCCATGAAACACAGCTGGCTGGTTCTTTATCCCCGCCTTGGAACAGAGCTCTTTGATACAGTTGTGTAGCACACCATCACTCAGAAGAAACAGATCAGGATTTCTGTGCTGAAAGCTGACTAAAACAAGCCAGAAGAATGAAGACAGACAGCATTCTCAGACCTTATTTAAAACCCCCTCTCACAGCGTTTGCTTTGGCAGACTCGCAGCGCAGCGTGCCAGACCAGTACCTCCTAGTAACTTGTTGAAGTATTTCTGTGCTTATGATCCCTTAAAGGCACTGGTATGCTTGGGGTGTTGGGAAGGCTGCAGGGACCAATAAGAATAAACAGTGCCTGAACTGCCATGGTGCAACGGCTGGGCTGGCAACAGACAACAGCAGCCTGCCAGAAGCCAAGCATCTGAACAGCTAGAGCCTTTCTGGCTACCTTGAGACAAACAGGAACTGTGTGGCCTGGTAGTGAGCACTGAGGTGTTGTCTCCACTGTTTTCCTGTGGGTTCCACTGTGGTTTTCCACCCCACATGCAACAGCAATTTTCACTCCTTCCCAAAAGGCACCATAACTCAAACAATAAGTCACCATTTTACAACCAAACGTAACTCAGTCTGGGCAGGGTCACCAGCTGCAGTTTCCCTGAGCACAAATGTTCTGTTCATTGTGAACAAAAGACTCCATTCTGATCCTCTGTGCCAGGGCAGCAGAGCACTGCCAGAACAGCAGAACTCAGGTCCGTGCTCACATTGCTCTCCTTCAAAGACTAATGCTGAAATCCTAGCAAGATGTGCCAATGGCTATCTCCCATGCCTTCCATGCAGGGAAAGGGGTCTTTGTTGGCTGGCTGACAGTTGAAAAGATCCTGATGTCTACTTTCCAGCCACTGACAGATGTACAAGAGAGGATATTGATTCATTTCCTATAAATCAGTTTTAAAAATTCGAGCACCTTCCAGCTCACAGTGAGGACCACCAACAGACTAAACCCTTCAATCCTCTTTTAAAAACTATATATTGCCTCTGCGCAGGAGAGGCAGCCAAAACATGGTCAGCCTCACTATTTTCTATGAGGTCAGATGAACTCAGTGCAATATCTCATCACGATATTTCCCTGCATCAGTCCATTAAATTCTGTGCCTCTGACTGAGGAATGATATAGAAAGGAAATGATAGCTGCCTATAGAAAGGAAATGATAGCTACCTATGGAAAGGAAATGATAGCCACCTATAGAAAGGAAAAGATAGCTACCTGTAGAAAAGAAATTATTTGTACCTATAGAAAATAGATGATAGCTACCTATAGAAAGAAAAGAATAGCTCCCCACAGAAAGGAAATGACAGCTACCCACAGCAAGTAACTACCACTGCACCTTAAACACACTAATACTACACAGAAGCAAGATAAGAAAAAAAATAAAGGATAAAACACAAAGGAAGAAAGAAAAAAACCCTTGATAAGGAAAAAAAGTAAACTACAGGGAATACAAAAAGAGCACATTTGTATTTCTCTTGGTCAAAACATCAGCTCCCTGATTGCAACTGATTAGACAGCTATCTGCTAATATTTGTATAGGGGTCCTTGAAGAGGCAGAGGAAAAACAGCTCAAAGAGCAACACAAAGCAACTTCGGGACATGTGATGAATGTCCAAGTAGTGGGAGAAGTGAAAGAGATTAATCAGCACACCACAGCCCAGTGGAAGTTCTAGAAAGCGGGGCCATTAACACCCAAGGTGAAGTGACCATGCAAACATGGATTGCTGAAGGACAAGGCAGCAGGAAAAAACCTCAAGTTTCCTATTACCTGTAACACCTGACACCAAAAAGCAAGGGCAGTGGGCCAACATGCTGATGAGAAATAACATGGTAATTATTCCTCTCCTCTCACAAAAAAGATGCAGGGATAATTTAATACTGGAACAAAAGCTGTATGCCACTCAAGGAGCATTATAGAATCAGTTCAATTTGGTCCATATGCTGAGCCCAATTCAGATCAGGAATACGAAATGCAGATGCTGCCTCACTGATGTCCTTTCACATCTCTTTAAGGAGCAGAGAATGTGAGTTTGCTGTGAAGGGAATACAAACAGCCATTCTTCTCTGGCATAGCTGGGCAACAAGGTCTAACACACTGCAAGATATTAAACAGCGTCCTTGTAGCTCTCGTCTAGAGGAAACCCTTCTAGATGCAGAACAAGTGGAAGAGATGTAGCTATGCTTTACCATGCTATGAGTTTCCAATGGACTTCTTGGTGGAAAAGACAGCCAATGAAGATTTAGACAAGTATAAAGTAAATAGGACTTTATCTCAAGTAAAGGGAGGAGAAACTGTCCTTTTATGTCTCTTTTGGTATGATCCTACATTTAATGATTTATCTTATGATGCCATATATTTTTCAGACTGCTGCTGAGCTCCTCTTGGCTGATACAGACACCACAGTCACCACACCAAAGGTAAGCTTCCTACAGAAGATGCACGGCTTTTGAAGAGCTGACACCTAACCTTTAACACAAAGGGACTGAAATAGATTGGGTTGAGCTATGTTATCTCCTCTTACACTGCTGAAATCCACCTTCCTTGTTGCAGCTGTACACACAGCAATCTATCATAAGGTCTGTCTGCAACAACCAGTCCTGTCTCTTGCTGTTTTCTATGCTGCATTAAAAAAGACAACGCAGGCAATAAAGATGCTTTTCAAAATGTAGGTTATTGATTATCAACAGTAGTAGCTTTCGAAATGCCAGAGTGACTGATATCTCAAAAGGTTTTTAAATGCTTTTCTAACAGAGGCATCATGGAAAGAATTGCTTATAAAGTGAAATGCAGGAGCTTATCTTTCTCTTTTCTGATAATTCTGGTTTGGCCAGGCTGCTCAGCCAACCTCTCTGCTGCTGCAGCTCGTGCAGTGTGCACCAGCACTCCTGCTTAGTGACTGGAACAGTTGTGATTACCTTTGTCTACTCTTGTGGTGTCTTGTAAGCTGGTTGAGTCACTTCTTGGTGAAGGACTGCTCACTCCTTGTGACCTTTCCCTCCCCAGCCTCCATGCAGCCACATATGTCTACTCTAAGACCACAGTTTGCCAGCAAAAGAAAGGGTCTTTAAAGAGATTATACCCAGAATGGGGGTATTTGTTCTTTAGCTATCTACCCCACACTATTCAAAATCATTTGCCCTAAATTGCATGTTCATGTTGTGTGAATTTGTAGGAATGAAATAATTTTATAATCATAAAAAAAAACGAGCTCTACTTTAATCATAGACTCATCTTGACTGGAAGGGACCTCCAGGATCATCAAATCCTGCCCTCATCCCACCACCTCCCTAACCCCTAGACCATGGCCTCAAGTGCTCTAGCTACTCGGTTTTTAAACACCTCCAGGGATGAGGACCCAACCACCAACCTGAGCAGCCTGTTCCAGTGTTCAACCACTCTCTCAGCAAGGAACTTCTTCCCAAGATCCAAACTAAACCTCCCATGACAGAACATGAGGCCATTTCCTCTTGTCCTATCATTAGTAATTTGATAAGAGACCAGCACCAGCCTCACTACAACCTCCTTTTGTGTAGTTCTAGGGAGCAATAAGGTATTCTCTCAGCCTCATCTTCTCTAGACTAAATAGTGTCATTTCCCTCAGCTGCTCTTCATGAGGCATAATACCAATAAACCATGCCAAACCTCATATACTGAAGCCATTAGCTCTTCCTGAAAACAACTGCTCCCATCCTTTGCCTTCCTGTTTTGCCACTTACCTGCTGTACTCACTTTTTCCTCACCAGAGTATTAAGTCAGCTCTCTGGTAGTTAGATCCTAAACAGGCTAAGAGTCACAGACACAGAGATTAAAAAAACCCCCAAACCTGTCTTCATCCCCACTTCCCGCAAAAGGTCAGCTTTCAAATTGATCAGAAATTGTCACTGCTCATTTGAAACCTGGTTATTTTTTCAAAGCAAGTACTTCTGAGCACCTTCTCCTTGTGATGGATGATAGGGATTCTGCTTGCTTTGCCAAGGGTTGTCAGAGGAGTGAAGGAAGGCTTTTCAGTGAAAGAAGTGTTAGGTTGATCTATGGATACAAGGAACACACGCCCATAAATGCTGATTTCCAGCTGCCAGCAGTACTGTGCTGCCTCAGAAACTGACCTCCATGTGGCTCTGTCCAGGTCCATCTACCACCTCAGGTACAGAAGCAAGCTAGTTTGGTCGAACTGCAGTCCAGCTGCACACAACCACCTGTAAAACACTTCAGGAGTTTTACTGCCCTAGAGAATCTGGAAGACACGTGCCCTTCACAGCTCACAAGTGTGCTTCCAAAATTAAGTCACTGTACATTAACTGCAGTTAAAGAGTTTTCCTTCCATGAGCTGGCCCCATCATAAAAGCCTGTTCTGAACTCAGGTAACTACTGCAAGGATAAAAGTCTACTGTGCTGCCTAAACAAGAGACCCTAAAGGACTTTCTCCTTTCCTTGTAAAGATAACTTTTCACCTCCAGTGGTTCCTGAACACTGTGGAGTCAACAGACCACTGCATCTAGTCAGTGCATTTTAAAAGTAGCACAGAACTGCTGAGGCTGGAGAAGCCCTCTGAGCTCATCCAGCCCAGGATCTAACATCACCCCATCAGCCAGACCAGGGCACTAAGGGCCACAGCCAGGCTGGGCTGTTCTTCAACACCTCCAGGGATGGGAACTCCACCACTGCCCTGGATTAAAATCTACCTGGCATTAAATCCTAAATCCACGTCTGAATACATTAAAATCAAAGGTAAGCCAGGGGCAAAAGTCTGCCTCCATCAACAAAGCACCCGTAGAATTTGGAATCCTTGTCGTGGGTCCTTGTTTGGATACCCATCCACACCATGCTGGGCGCCATTAATGCACCTGGATCCCATCCTTCCCACCCAGGAACCACTGATGTTGTGGGTGACTGTATTTTAACCTGAAATTTGTAGCTAAAGCATCAGACACAAAGGGAGGGCTTAACAAACCCACTGACAAATCTGCAGGCAGTGAAACAACTGTGAACTTTTAAACCCCAAACCTTTCTGCAGAAAACACACAAATTAAACTTAGAGATTAGGCTTATCTTGTAAAGCTCGACAGTAATACTTGTTGATATAGGAGCTCATGAAAAGACTGTCATGATTATTTCAAATCTTGTACATGATTTCTAGTGTGTGTGGACTGGAGAGGACCCTGTCTCAGGGCTGAGATCAGTGTCTCCTTAGGAGTGCACACAACTCTCCAGGACCAAGGCACATGCAGCAACTTGAGTGAAAAGACAAAGCTCTTTACAGTCAGATTTTATGTCTTCTCCAGAGTGCCTAGAGATTTCCAGGCTTCCTCACAATAGCAACGCATCACCATGTTTTAGTTGCTGCTTCTAGTTGCTGTGCATAACCTTGACCTTAGCAAGGCCTTTGACACTGTCTCCCATGAAATTTTAGTGAGCAAGCTGAGGAAGTGTGGGATGGAAGAGCAGACAGTGAGGTGGGTTAGGAACTGGTTGCAGGATAGAGTTCAGAGGGTGGTGATCAAAGGTGCCAGGTCCAGCTGGAGAGCTGTGGCTAGTGGTATCCCCCAGGGATCGGTGCTGGGATCGGTCTTGTTCAACATCTTCATCAATGACATTGATGAGGGCACAGAGTGTCTGCTCAGCAAGTTTGCCGACGACACCAAGCTGGGAGGCTTGGCTGATACGGCTGAGGGCTGTGCTGCCATCCAGAGAGACCTGGACAGACTGGAGGGCTGGGCACAGAGAAACCAGATGAGGTTCAACAGGGACAAGTGCAGAGTCCTGCATCTGGGGAGGAATAACAAACTCCACCAGTACAGGCTGGGAGGTGATCTACTGGAAAGCAGTCCTGTGGAGAGGGACCTGGGGGTCCTGGTGGACAACAGGGTAACCATGGCACAGCAATGTGCCCTGGTGGCCAAGAAGGCCAAGGGGATCCTGGGGTGTATTAGGAGGAGTGTGTGCAGCAGATCGAGAGAGGTTCTTCTCCTCCTCTACTCTGCCCTGGTGAGGCCTCATCTTGAGTACTGTGTTCAGTTTTGGGTCCCCGGGTTTAAGAGGGACAGGGATCTGCTGGAGAGGGTCCAGCAGAGGGCTACGAGGATGATTAGGGGACAGGAGGACATGGCTTATGAGGAGAGGCTGAGGGACTTGGGGCTTTTTTAGTCTGGAGAAGAGAAGACTTAAAGGGCATTTGATAAATGTTTATAAGTATCTGAAGGCTGGCCAGGAGGGGGGGGGGATGGGCTCTTCTCACTTGCTCCCTGTGATAGGACAAGGAGCAATGGGTATAAGTTGCAGCAGAGGAGGTTCCGCCTCAACACAAGGGGGAACTTTGCTGTGAGGTTCACAGAGCACTGGAACAGACTCCCCAGGGAGGTCGTGGAGTCTCCTTCTCTGGGGACTTTCAAGGCCCGCCTGGATGTGCTCCTCTGTGGTCTGTGTTAGCTAGTTTTGTCCTGCTCCGGCAGGGGGGTTGGACTCGATGATCTCTTGGGTCCCTTCCAACCCCTAACATCCTATGATCCTATGATCCTATGAACCCACCATTACAGGCTATTTCACGGGCACAGACTCTTCCTGCTGTTAACAAACTCTCTGCCTCACTCACTCTTACAGGAAGCCATCAAATATCTACATCTTTCATCTCACAAGCCTAGAAAGATGAAAAGACACTTTGCAAGTGCTTGATAATTTTTTCTCAGGCACAAAGCCGTTTGCTGAACGCAAACGCAGCTTTCAGAGGAAAATCTCTGTATAAGGCTAAAAGCAGAGTTAAACTAGATTTTAGGATGTAGAACAATAACAAGGCAGGAGATCCATGCCAAAAGAAATCTCAAATGAAGACAATGAATGTCCTGGTAAGAACCTTTCCTTTCTAGCTCCCTCTACAACTCCACGTGTGCATTTGTCTGTGTCTGCTGCTGGAAAGCTACAGTTTTAATGTAAAGCTTTGCTCCTTTCTGCTCCAAACCTGGCTGAAGCACAGCGACAGTTACAACCTGACCTTTTGCAATAACTGCACTGCTGTCTTTTGTCTGTTCATTGATTTTTATTTTTAAAAAAATAATCATTTTGCTGATGCCCCTGGTACTACACTGGCTGCAACACAGACCACTGTCACTATCTATGGTCCAACAACTTGCCCTTCAGTTTCTCAGTGTGTCCTCCAGGCTCACAGCCACGCACATGTAGTTTTGGGTCACATTAGTGAAATATTTATCCACAAATTTCATTGATTTTCCCTACCTAAGGAAAAAGTGCCATGGTCACTTATTGATTTTTCTTTTGGTTATAATTAGGAGAAAGTTTATCTCATTATAATCTCTGTGGATATCCAGACAGCTGCAATGATCCACTTTTTCTCTACTCATTTTTCTCCAGATTAAAATTAAATTATTGAGTAGCAGCTAAGGTAGAACCAGATACTGTTAGCAGCCAAGAAAACAACATTTCAATTACTATTGTTTTTGTAAAAAGCCAAATATATGATGGAAAAGGAAACTGACATTAGGGAGAGTCTCTTTAAAAAGCACAAATTCTGGGAAATATAGAAATGCCCTAACAGGATTCTACACAGCTCTTGCGTTTTTCCATTTACCTTAACTCATCTCCCACCTGAGACTTCAAAAAACCTATCATCAGTAAAACATTTTATATTCATGACAAAAATGCTTTTCATGGTCCTTTCCAACAGAGCTTCATGTCAGTTACTGCCTGCATCAGCTGCTGGAATACCCCACACATGTGCAGCCAGCCCTGTCCAGTGAGTCTCCAGCAGCAACACAAAGAATCATAGAATCCTGGATTCACTCTGATTGGAAGGGACATCCAAAGGTCACCTAGTCCTACTCCCTGCACAGAGCAGGGACAGCATTAATTAGATCAGGTAGCTCAGAGCCTCGTCCAGCCTCACCTTGCACTGTTCCAGGGATGGGGCCTCAGCTCTCTCCCTGGGCAACCTGATTCAACCCCCTTCCTGCTCAAGACCTTCTTCCTAACAGCTAATTTCAATTCACCATTCTCTAAGGTGAAACCATTTCCCCTCATCATATCACTCCAGGCCTTTGGAAACTGTCCCTCTCCTGTCAGCAGGGAGAAGAGGCCAACACCAGCTTCCCTATAATCTCCTTTCAGGTAAAGGGCAGTAAGGTCTGCTCTCAGCCTCCTCCTCTTCAGGCCAAGCAATCCCAACTCCCTCAGCCCCTTCACCAGCTCTGTCTCCCTTCTCTGTCCTCTCCCCAATACCTCAATGTCTCTCTCATACTTTGGTACTGAAAACCTGGAGCCAGTAGTAGTAGCTGTTGTCTCACCAGTGTTGAGCACAGGGTCACCATCACTTCCTTACTCCTGCTGGCCACTCCAATCTCTTTTGTGAAGTGAAGGACCCAGAAATGTCCCCAGTACTTGAGGTGAGACCTCACCAGTGCCCAGCACAGTGGGAGAATTACTACGCAACTGCTCCTCATTTTCGCCACACCCCTTACTGCTGTTTTTGCACAACACCCATTGAGACCAAAAATAAAAGGTGTTACGATAACGTCATGAACTTTGTTTACTCCTTGTTCCTTTTTTCACCATGATTTGTGACAGCTGAATTCCAGCTACAAATTTGGGGTTTTCCTTTGGTTTTGTTTCCAGTTTGTTATAGAGGGGGTTTTTTATGGTCAACATCACCACTTTCATACAGCCATTTGTTTCCAAAATTTAGTTCTACTGTCACAGACTTGAGACTTGGCGCTGAAGCTGCCAGAACTACTTCTGAGCACTATATATCAAGAGGAGAAAAAATAGTTCACACAGAAAAGCTGACTACTGCCTCAGTTATTGAGAGGCTGCTACTTCACAACAGCTTCAAGAGGATTTAAGAAAGAGACAAAGTCACAAACCCCATAATTTCCAATGCACTGTGCACATCCAAACTTACCCGAAGTTGCGTTTGACAGTGGGAACCAGATGTTTTCACAACTTTGGAGACTGTGATCTCAGGTTGGGCCAATTGTTCCAACATTTTCCTATGAGATTACATTGGGCCTCATGTCAGTTCTTTGCATTTCTTAAAAGACTTGGGGTGCCCCTGTTTATAACTCATCTGCCTTTTTCTGTGGGTGAAGAAGGAGACCTTTGTGAGAGTAGTTACCCTGCTGCATTACCCAGTGCATTACCCATTCAGAGCAGATGCTTCAAAGTCATGACACAGTGATCCTACCCTGCACGCTGCCATCGGGCACAGCTTTCACACACTTATCACTTCCTCAATTTTTCCATTGAAGATAGCAGTCTGTGCTATCAGTCAGCTGAGTTATATGATGAGAAGAATGTTCAAATGTTTCATTTCCTAACCCAGGAGGCCTTGGCACAGCCCTCTGCATGTTGCACATCCAGCTAAACAACAGTTTGAACACACACGCAGACACAAACCTTCTTTGTTTACACAGAAATTGCTGCCACCCTGTCACTGGTGTCACAATTTATCTAAATAGTTGGGTACTGTTTTTGCAGTAATGAGCCCCCTTGTGAAATTTCACTGAATCAGAGAATTTAGAAGAATGAAAACCCATCAGACTCCACACACATATGTTTTTGCAAACCAGTCACAACAGAGCAATATGCTCCGTGCTGCACACACACGGGCAGAACCAAGACTAAATGTGCAGTTACTGAGCCTCAGCATCAACAAACCTGCCACAGTTCTGCCATGCGGAGGGGGAATCAACTGAGCATTTGCAAGCACTGTAAGTAATTCTTGCTGTGCCTGGCTCTGCGGGAGCGTGTGGTGTTGTGCATAGGAGAGCAAATGAAGCCGAATGCTGATAGAATCAAAGAACCATTCAATCTGGAAGAGAACTTTAAGGTCATTAGCCTACTTCTACCAAACCCTGTCCCTAAGCTGCAGATATCCACAACTGTGAAAGGCTTCTAGGAATGTTGATTCAACAGCCTCCCTGGGCAGCCTGTTCCAAAGGCTGAGGACCCTTTCCATGACAAAGTCCTTCCTAAAGTCCAACCAAAACTTCCCTTAGGGCAGCTTGAGGCCACTTCCTCTCATCTTAACACTTGTTCCTTGTGAGAAGAGGTCAACCCCTGGCTTTCTGCACCCTCCTTTCAGGTAGCTACAGGCAGTAATAAGGTCTCCTCACAGCCTCCTGTCCTTCACACTGAATATCTCCAGCTCCCTCAGCTACTCCTCATAAGGCTTCTTCTCCAGACTTGATGAAGAGCAGCACCTAAGTAACTGCTGTTCTTATCACCACAGGGAACATGAGAACAACATGGAGCTAACTGGTGGGATCAGTGCTGGTCACCAGTCACAGGGCAACTGATAGTAATGCTCATTTTATTCAGCAATTTCAACACCTTTGGTGCAACTCTGGCTAACACAAGGTAAACTCTGGCTCTGCCAGGAAAGCTCTGTATTTTCCCTTGTGAAATCAGCCACCTGTGTGGAGCCAGTCATGCACACACATTTTGCAGGTGGACATTACATGCTGTCTTTGAGAAGAACAACCCCTGTGATCACCAGATCACAGAACATTAGGAGTTGGAAGGGATCTCTGAAGACCATCTAGTCCAACACCCTTGCTAGAGCAGGATCACCTAGGGCAGGTCACACAGAAACAACCAGGTGGGTTTTGAATGTCTCCAGAGTAGGAGACTCCACAATCTCTCTGGGCAGCCTGTGCCAGGGCTCTGTCACCCTTACAGTCCTTCATACATTAAGAACAACCATTTCCAAAGAGAGATCCTTTTTCTCTGTTTACAGGCTATTCTTTACAAAGTTAAGAAACTAATTCAATGCTGGAAATACCCCTCTGCTCGCCAAACAGAGCAATCCTGCTTGGTACAGGTTTGGTTTTCTAAGTTACTAAGATATTATGGTTATATCCCTCCCCCCTCCCCTCTGTGCTTAAGTGCCAGAATGAGGAACACCTCTACAGAACAGAAAAATACAAGCAGGCAGAGAAAAGATTGCTCTAGGAAATTCACTTTTGCATAAGTTAATCCTCACTGCTAACCCTGCACTTCTGCCATGTGAACGTGTTCCAGAAACATAACATCATCCTCATTTAGCTTCTGCAAACCCAGCTGCAGTCAGGTGCAGCATGATAACAACTGCATGAAGTTTCACGGACATCTTGAGCAGAACCAGAAGCTACTTTCAAAATGCACTTGCCAGTCACTCCTTCCTAAGTCTCTAGTGCTCCCTGCAGCCTTGCCAGCCCTTCCCAGCTGTAGTGGGTCCTTGCTTCGATCCTCATGCACTCGATGCTGGGGCACCTTTATGTAATGGGTCCATCTTAGATGCCATCTTTCCCACCTGCGTCACCATAAACATTGTACATTAGAGACCTCAGCTGTATTTTAACCAAGAACCTTTATCTACAGCATAGACACTAAAGGAGGTTTTAAAAAAAAAACCCACTGACAAACCTGCAAACAATGACACAACAATTCAGAGAAAAAAGGCACCAAGACATTTTAATACATTTCCCTGCCCCAGACCAGAAAAAACCCCAAGAAGGCAAAAGTCACCAAGTTTAGGGGGATGAGGGGGAAGAGGGTGGAGTGGAGGGGCAGAAACTTTTCAAACCCAAACTTTTCTGCAGAAAACACACAAACTAAACTGACAGATTCTGCTCAGCCTTTAAAGCCTAACAGCAGCATGCTAGTCCATGGCAGCAACCCGCTTGCCAACAATGCTGTGGACCCTAGTTGTCCTGTGAATATTGAAGACGGTATCTCCACACATTCCAGCCTGTGTTTTCACCTGAAGTTGTGGGTGCTTTGGACTCTCAAAATCATGGAGCAGCACTTCTAGCATTACACTAATTGGTTTGTGTTCACTGAAAGCTGAGTAAACTGTCTCAAAGTCAGTGTTGCATGTTACCACCAGAGAAAAGGAAGCCTGTCTCATTCACTAGACATTAAGAAACTCATCTCTCTCAAGCAGACTTTTTATTTCTTCCAGATCTCCAGTGGGTTTATCAAAAATCATGCAAACTGGTGGGGGATTTCTGGCAGAAAGGGACCTGGGTCTTCTAACTGACAGGAAGATGAATATTAGCCCCCAGTGTGCCCAGGTGGCCAAAAAGGTCAATGGCATCCAGGCTTGTATCAGAAATAGTGTGTCCAGCAGTAGTAGGGAGGTTATCATCCCCCCATTTGGCACTGGTGAAGCCACATCTTGAGTATTGTGTCCAGTTTTGGGCACCTCAATACAAGAGAGATGAGTGGAGCACGTGCAAAGGAGGGCAACTAAGCTGGTGAAGGGCCTGGAGAACAAATCTTATAAGGAAAGACTGAGAGAGCTGGGGCAGTCTGAAGAAGAGGAGGCTGAGAAGAGACCTCATCACTCTCTACAACTACCTGAAAGGACACTGTGAAGAGGCTGGTGCTGGTCTCTTCTCACAAGCAACTACTGATAGAATAAGAGGGAGTGGGTTCAAGTTACAACAGGGGAGGTTTAGACTAGATATTAGGAAGAATTTTTTCCCAGAAAGGGTGGTCAAGCACCGGCATGGGCTTCCCAGGGAGGTGGTTGAGTTGCCATCCCTGGGTGTGTTTAAAGATGGTTTGGATGAGGTGTTGAGGGATCTGGTTTCGGAGTGAACTTGTAATTTAGGGTCTTCTCCAGCTTGAGTGATTCTGTGACTTACTCGGTAACGAAAGCAATAAGGGTGCATTAGTTAGTAGTAACTAAAACTGGTTTAGAAAGTGTCTTCCCCAATCAGTATTTCCTAAAGGGGCTGAAGATTAAGATGTAAAATGCATTTCCACCAGTACTTTGCTTCAATATTTAGTGATATCCTGCTAACAAATCACTGAGAGGTGTCAGTAAAGCCAAGCCTCTGGCTTTTGAAACAAGGGAGGCCAAACAATTCCACTCGGAGCATGGAACTAACACTTAGAAATGGCCAAGCTAGTTAGAAATTCAATCAAAATGAATGACACTAAATTTGTCCTTAGATTGTGGTCTTAATCAGGTCACAGCTATACACTCACTCCTATGTTTAACTCTGAGAACAGAGGTATTTTCCATAAGTATTTTTAAATTACTGTGCGAGAAGGACTGCTTTCCAAGTGCACAACATCCTGTTTGATTAAATAACTGAATAGCTTCAGGGTCATTTGTCCCCAGGTATAAATAACCAGACAGTGGCTGTCACCAAACAGCCAAACACACTGGTTCTCCTGAGTTTATGTACATTTGTAATAAAATTACAGTACAATTCTCTTTTCCTGCTCCCTGTATGAGGGTGGAACTGGATGACCTTTGGAGGTCCCTTCCAACCTCGGCCATTCTAGGCTTCTGTGATCCATGCTGGCCATGATGCCAGTGCTTGCCCAGTTTATGCTGGTCTTACACACATCTGCCTACATCTGGAAGCTGCCCAAACCTTAAGATCTCATATTTGGTCTCAGCCATGTCTTTCAGTTTCTAACTCTGAAATAATGCTGAGAAAAGTGACGAAAAGGGGCACAGACACAGAAGAAAGTCAAGGGGGAGAAGGCATTAAAGCACACAACTGTGAATAGAGGAAAAGTAAGGCAACAGGATCAACCTACTCAGCTGATCAAGTAGTAAAATTTACCTTCTGTGTGAAGTCTGTCCCGTTAATTTGCTGGACAGCTGTAATAAAAACAAACAGAAACCCACCCCCCAACCAAAACACACAAGTGCTTCCAGTCTGTAAGGGGAATTCACCATGCCTGTGAATCATAGAACCATAGAACAGTTTCAGCTGGAAGACACCTTCAAGATCATCAAACCCAACCTTTTCCTAGTCCTATCAGCACCACCAAACACTGTCCCCCAGTGCAACATCTACCCTTCTCTTCAACACCTCCAGGGATGGGGACTCAACCCCCTCCCTGGGCAGCTGTTCCAGTGCCTGACAGCCCTTTCAGGAAAGAAATTCCTCCTGACATCCAACCTGAACCTCCCCTGGTGCAGCTTAAGGCCGTTGCATCTCAGCCTATCACTGGCCACTAGGGAGAACAGACCAACCCCTGCCTCTCTACAACCTTAGGTCTCCTTTCAATCTCCTCTTCTCCAGGCTAACACCACACAAACAGCCTAAAGATGTATTTTGTGCTGCTGTGTGTTCTGCAGTGTCACCGATACCGGTGCAAATGTACATTTATATTTATCTAAGAATGAATCAGACTCAGATAAGAAGTGAAAATCCCCTAATACATTATTCAGATAATTCTCTGAGTGTAGAAGACCAACATACTCAATTTATCTTTGACAGCCTTAAAAAGCCTGCCAAATATCTCCGTATAAATCCCAACAATCCCATACATTTTCATGATACTTATTGCAAAAAATGAGAAAGTGTTTCATCTTCTAAATAGAGTGGATGGATTAGCTCCTGGGAGCAATGAATATTCCAGAAGAAAAGACGTGACAAACCATATTCATCTATTTCCACACAAACCATCATAACTGCATAGAGGTGCTTTCCTTTGATGAGGATTTGGGACAGTGCTGTGAGCCATGGTAGCTTACAGAACAAGAATCACACAAGTTAGAAGGGTCCTCCAGAGATCATCTAGTCCAACTCACTGCAGGGAGCAGGGACAGCCTCAACTACAGCAGGGTGCCCCGAACCTTGTAAGCCTCACCTTGAATAACTCCAGGGAAGGGGCCTCAACTTCTTCCCTGAGCAACCTGTTCTAATGTTCAACCCCCACTCCTGCTCAAGAACTTCTTCCTTACAGCCCATTTCAGTCTGCCCATTTCTAATGTGAAAACATTGCCCCTCATTCTATCACTCCAGGCCTTTGTACACAGTCTCTCTGCAGCCTTCGTGTAGCCTCCTTCATGGACTGGAATGTCGCTCTCAGTTTCCCCAGAGCCTCCTCTTCTCCAAGCTGAACAACCCCAGCTCACTCAGCCTGTCCTCATAGCAGAGAGGCCTCCAGCCTCCTGATTATTTTTGTAGCCTCCTTTGGACCCATTTCATCAGCTTCATAAAGGTCAGATAAGTTAAGGGGTTTTTTATTATTTACTAAATTTTTAACAAGAAGGGGAAAGAAGTCATTTCAGATGCACAAGCTGATGAACAACATGCACCAGCTGTTGCTGATTTACACAGACAAAACCTTGGGGCTACATAGCCTGTGCATTCCTCTCCCTCTTTATCACCTACCTGTCCACTCCCACCCCCGCTATGCTGACTGCAGTTTAAAGGAGATAAAAATTAATCCTGTTACTTTCCTCACACTGGTTCACACATCATCACACTGAATGCGTAACAACGTAATGTAGCTCGCTGGTGACAGCACCCGTGTGTCTGTGGCCTGCAGTGAATTTGGGTGACAGGCTGTCACTGGGCATTTATGACCCAGTAGGACAAGCTCAGCAGACAAGACAGGCAAAAAAACTGGTAGAGAACTTTGTTTCCAAAATGCGCAGTTTCAAGTCGGAGAAACCATCCAGGGATTTTGGTCAAACTGGGAAACAGTCAGATGTGCAGTCAAAACAACAAGGAAAGGAGAGCACCCTCTTTTTTTGGTAAACAATCTTTCCAACAGTGATTGTAGCTATAAAAAAGAAAAAGCTTTCCCAAAATTAAAAAAACCCTAATGTCTCAACCCAAACCAAAATATTTTTTATTTGAGTCAGCTGAAAGCGAAAAACATTTGTTTTTGGTCAACTTGAAACTGATTTCCCTGCCACAGGTCCTCCCATTTCTGCTGCTGAACCAAGAATAACAGAATCACAGAACATTAGGGATTCCAGCTCACACCTGTTGCCCCTTGTCCGATCATTGGATGCCCCTGAGCAGAGCCTGGCTCCATATCACGGAATCACAGAATGTTAGAGGTTTGACGGGACCTCAAAAGATCATCTAAGTCCAACCCCCCCCCGCTGGAGCAGGGTAAGCCTACAGTACAGTCTCAAGATGTCCTACATGGGGCTCAAACCCATGACCCCAGGAATCCAGAGTCCATGCTCTACCAACTGAGCCAGCCAAGTGTCCTTAATGATTGACGTGGCAGAACTCTACAGATGATAGCAAAGGATGAAGTTGTGTCTCCTAAAATGAGACAGCAGGAAACACATAAAAACGAACACGTAAGAAATTAAAAAAATCAAGAGAGTAGCCAAAGCAAGTGTCTTGCATGTCCCTAAGAAGAAAGAAATAAAACACTTCAACAAAGAGCTAACTTTTAGGGATGTTATTAATCTTGGAAATGTATTACAGTATCCTGACACCTGCCCTTCACAAATTTATGAACATTCATGGGGTTACCCCCCGGTGTCTTTTTCTCCAAGCACAAGAGACCCAGATCCCTCAGCCTTTTCTCATCAGGGAGATGCTCCACTCCATCATCTTTGTGGCTCTGCACTGGACTCTCTTCAGCAGTTCTGTGTCCTTCTGGAAATGAGGTGCCCAGAACTCAACACAAGGTTCCAGAAGTGGTTTCACCAGGGCAGACCAGACAGGGAGAAGAACTCTCAATCTGTTAACCACCCCCCTTCTTATGCACCCCAGGATGCCACTGGCCACCTCGACCTCAAGGGCCCATTGCTGGCTCATGGCCGTCCTGCTGTCATGAGAAGAAGTCCATTTGTTGTGTAGCTCTAATTCTGAGCACCATGAAGTACAGTTGCTTTGAGTAATCCAAAGATTAAAACTTTTAAAATATTGAAAAATTACTGTGTGAACTTTTAGCAAGAGTTCTTTGAGAAAGAAATTGAGATGGTTCTGATACTCATAGTATCACTGAGGCTGGAAAAGCCCTCTGAGCTCATTCAGACCAGCCCAGGACCTAACCTCAAAACATCGGCCAGACCAGGACACTAAGGACCACAGCCAGGCTGTCCTTCAACACCTCCAAGGATGTGGACTCTGTCTGGCTACAAACTATTGACATATAAAAGTTAAAAGTAGGCTGTTTCAGACTTCTGAATGAACTGAAGCTGGTTTGTAAATGCTAATGCTGTTGAAATCTCAACTGGTTATACATATTTACGACTTACTCCATGCTCTTGAGACTGTTGAATGTTGTTCTGGATGATCGGTTGTGTTCTGCAGTTGTCTCAGAGTGCTGTGCAGTGCTTGCCACTTAGGATGTCACGGACTTGGTGCCACGGGTCATACAGCAGAGGCTGCCCACCACAGAAAAATTGCTGCCTGTAATGTCTGGGAGTCAAGAGCGCTAAGTGTGGCTGGTATCGTTAATCTTAATTACAGGAACATCTTCCCGGAGGAAAAAAAAAAAAATCAATGCAGCTTCCTAGTCCTTAAGCCTGCGTTTGGATGAAACAAAGCACCTTGTCTTCTTTCTGCCGCCGTCATTGATTGTGAAGAGATCATGACTCCTAACAAGACGAGAAAAGTAAAATCCCTAGGAACAAGGCTTGTTAGGCTCCTATTTCATAGTAGAGTGAGAGGTGGGAGAGACAGACTCTGCTTTGTTAAAACCATTGTGTTTTTGAGTGTGTGTGAGGGATCGACCTGACAAAACTCTCTGTGTACCACTGAAATCCAGAGTGACAGAATGAGGACACGGGGATATCACTTTCTTAAGAGAATGAGACTGAAGTCAGACCAGCTACCAAATTAAGGAGTGCCTTGTGCAAACTGGATCCGAATCCTGCTCATTCGGCACCTTCTTGTTGCAGACTTGTGAACTGGCATGTTTTAAATTCTCACTGCAGCTCCATCATTAAACACAGGTGCTTCAGGCTGTAGCCCTTTGTGCTGGTTAAGTTGGTTTACCCCTGTGGGTAAATCACAAATGTATCAGCTTTCTGTCAGAAGAGCTGCTGTAATGAGCACAGGAACCTGATCTTCCCAAATTCTACAGATGAGCCCCAGCAAGAATCTCTGCTTCAGATGATTTATTTCGGTTGAATTTGGGACTTACTTGACCCTGAAAACTCTTAAGCAGGCTGCGATGAAAAGCAGTGAGACTTCTCTGCAGCAACAGTTGCTTTGGGTGATCTGCCGTTTCCAGCTGGCCATGGGCATCTTGCTGTGAAGTTCAGGCATTTCCTTGGCCTGGTTCCTGGTTCAAGCCAGCAATGTCGGTGACTGTGTGCATGTACTTTTTAATCTGCTTGGAGCCCTTTAAAAGTCTGATGAGGAGAGGCTGAGGAAACTGGGGGCTTTTAGCCTGGAGAAGACTCAGGGGAAACCTTCTCCCTCTGTTCAACTCCCTGAAGTAGTAGGTGGGGGTCAGGCTCTTCTTCCAGGCAACCAGCGCCAGGATGAGAGGGCAGGGCCTGAAAATGCCAAGGGAGGGTTAGGTTGGATGTTAGGAAGGCCTTGCTCATGAAAAGGGTGATCAGACACTGGAATGGACCACCCAGGGCAGTAGGGCAGTCCCTATCCTTGGAGGTGTTGAAGGACAGCCCGACTGTGGTCCTTAGTGCCCTGATCTGGCCAATGTGGTGATGTTAGGTCCTGGTCTGGGATGGGTGAGCTCAGAGGGCTTGTCCTTGATAATTTAATGATCCAGTGATTCTGTAAGGGGCTGGGTTATAACAAAGTGAAAACCACCATAATGTGAAGAATCTTTGCCAAGAGCAATTTCTTGGGATTGTTTTTTTCAACTTTTAATTTAATTATTTGGTGCATTTTTCATGGCCAAGGTCACAGCAGAAAACAAAAACCATCCCGAGTGAAAATAGCAAGCTCCACATCACTATCTGCAGTACACAGATCAATGTGAACTTTCTTAAGCTGGAGAGCATTGATTATAGAGAAGGAAATATTAATAATGTAAAGCTAGTTTTAAAGCTAATAATAAAACTGAAATTTAAACTTTGCATCTGCAGAGAAGAGTCAGGCAAGGTGAGAAGTGAAAGAAAAAGATGTGAGAAAATTGCAGAGACTGGGTCGTTACCAAGGAAATGGTAATGAGCTGCTGAAGCTTCAGCTGTCCACACGCATATGATCACACATAGTCACACACACAGAGAGTCATTGGGGCTGGAAAAGCCCTCTGAGCTCATCCAGCCCAGCCCAGGGCCTAACATCACCACAGCGGCCAGACCAGAGCCTGTTATGGTTTGAAAGTTGCCCAAACTTTCAAATAACATGGATTTGAGCTTTCACAAATAAAAATGCAATTTTGCTTTAAGAGATGCTCCCACTAACCCCTAGGGTGATTGTTTCCCCAAGGGCTGGAGAACACCAGCTCATAAAAGTTGCTAATTTGCTGGTTTAGCTCTCTTGGGTCTGGGGCATCTGCCCAGAGACGTTGGCTAGAGACCTTATGTCCAGCCTCGCCCAGGGCTGGAGCAACCTCCAGGCTGCACTTCCCCCTCTCCTTACTTTAGATAAAAATTGTACAATAAATTTAATATTCTGGAGCTGGTGTAGTGAGAAGAATAAAAAGGATAAAATTAATGCTACAAGCCCCAGAGGCTTCACTAGTCTCCTGGAGTCAGTGGGATCCTGGGGTGGATTAAAAGGGGGGTGGTTAGTAGATAAAGTGAGATTCTCCTCCACCTCTACTCTGCCCTAGTGAGACCACAGCTGGAATATTGTGTCCAGATGTACTGGGCCCCTCAGTTCAAGCAGGACAGAGTAATGCTGGAGAGAGTCCAGCACAGACCAAGATGATGAAGGGAGTGGAGCATCACTGGAGATGTTTAAGACCTGCCTAGATGATTCCTGTGTGACTTGGTCTAGGTGATCCTGCTGTGGCAGGGGGATTGGACTAGACGATCTTTCAAAGTCTCTTCCAATCCCTAATGATTCTATGATTCTATGGTGTTCCTGATGAGGAAAGGCTGAGGGACCTGGGTCTCCTGAGCTTGAAAAAAAGACTGTAAGGGGTGACCCCACAAATCTTTATAAATATGTGAAGGGCAGGTGTCAGGAGGATGGAGTCAGGCTCTGCTCAGTGGTATCCAGTTATAAGACAAGGGGCAATGGGTGTAAGCTGGAACTGAGGAGGTTCCACATCAATATCAGAAGAAACTTCTTCCCAGTGAGTATGGCAGAACCCTGGAAGGGGCTGCCCAGGGGGGTTGTGAAGTCTCCTTGTCTGGATACGTTTAAAACCCACTGGGCCCTGTTCCTGTGTGACTGGATCTAGGGGCTCCTGCTGTGGCAGGGGGATTGGACTGGATGATCTTTCAAGGTCCCTTCCAGTCCCTAGTGTCTAGCGATTCTCTGTGATACACGGCACAGTGATCTCTTTCTGTAGTACAGAGCAATGCAGTGATATGGAGAGTCAGCAAAAATGTTCCCCATGTGCCTGATTCTGGAGTCCAAGGAAGGAATTTAGTATGAAAACACAGAAAAGCATTGAGAAACCTAGAAAAAAAGACTTTATGACCCGGTGACTCTCACATTATAAGGCTGCATAGAATCATAGAATCATAGAATCATTACGGATCGGAAGGGACCTCGAAAGATCATCTAGTCCAATCCGCCTGCAACAGCAGGATCACCTAAACCAAGTCACACAGGAACCTGTCCAGTCGGGTCTTGAACATCTCCAGAGAAGGAGACTCCACAACCCCCCTGGGCAGCCTGTTCCAGTGCTCCGTCACCCTCACTGTGAAGAAGTTCCTTCTCAGGTTGATGTGGAACCTCCTATGTTCCAGCTTACAACCATTGCCCCTTGTCCTATCACTACATGACACCGAGAACAGCCCAGTGCCATCCTCCTGACACCCACCCCTCAAATATTTGTAGACATTAATGAGGTCGCCCCTCAGTCTCCTCTTCTCCAAGCTAAAGAGACCCAGCTCCCTCAACCTCTCCTCA
>VXBP01003851.1:172223-221587 GCA_013400115.1 Rhinopomastus cyanomelas
AGTACAAACTGTTCCATCACCTTTCCTGGGATGGAGGTGAGGCTGACCGGTCTATAGTTACCTGGGTCTTCCTTCTTTCCCTTTTTAAAGATTGGGGCAACATTTGCTATTTTCCAGTCCCTAGGCACCTCTCCCGTTTCCCAGGACCTAGCAAAGATGATGGAGAGCGGCCTAGCAATGACCTCCGCCATCTCCCTTAGCACACGCGGGTGCATCCCATCTGGGCCCATGGATTTGTGCACATCCAGTTTGTTCAACTTATCCCTAACCCAATCCTCATCAACCAAGGCAGGCTCACCTGTTGCCTCAACCTCCTCTGTAGTCTGGGGTCTAATGTCAACACAACCCTTAGCAGTATAGACAGAGGCAAAGAAAGTGTTAAGTATCTCTGCCTTCTCTGCATCCTCTGTTTCCAGGGTACCCACCTCATTCTGCAGGGGGCCTACGCTGCCTCTAGTTTTACTTTTGCCTGCATGTTCATGTGATGAGGAGGACAACCTGAGCCTGTAGCTCTCTGTCATAATCCTGCTTGGTTTAATCACAGGAGCTTCAGGGCACCTTTGTGCCCTGAGCACTTCAGACTTGCCATGATTCATAGTCACATTATACGAAGTCAAACTGGGAAAGAACTTCTAGAGCACTGGTTCCTCGAGTGTCTTGAGTATTCAGCACTGTTGCAGTTTGAAAATTACCAGCATTTTCAAATGTATGGACTTGTGTTTTTGTGAAGAAAAGGGTGCAAGTTGCTTTAAGAAGACCCCCCTCCAATAACCTGCCCTGGGGTAGGAGTAGTCTAGGAGATAAAAGGGTGCTGACCACCCTGGCCCTTACGCTTTGGCTGAGGGCTTTGCCCTAGCACACTGGCACCAAGCTTCTGCTCCGTCACCTTGCCCCGACTCCCAGTTTGGGGTTGGGAAAGACTGGATGGAGGGGATGTGGCAAATTCCTGCTCCCCGGGCCTGCTTCCCCCTTCTTCCATTTTTACTTAAGCTATTGATTGTCTGGCAAATTCTATCCGAGATCTCATCGAGGCCTAACTGCTTTGTTTTCCTTCAACTGCGGTCTTAAACCCACCACAAGCACCTTTGATCTTCTAAGGAACATGAAGTTAGGATCTGGAAATAGCTTCTGCTGCTGGATGAAGCTGCAGTCTAAGTGAGTTTGAGAACTCTTGGTCTAGAAAAATTTGCTGGATTTCCATATAAAGTGATTTTTTAAAACTCTTGCATCAAATTCTGACTCCAACCATCTTCTTCTTAAAATAGTTCAATTTTCCAGCTGGAAGTACTGGATTTTCTTTGTTTGCTGTGATGTCTGCAGTGTATTTTTCCTTTTTCCTGGTTTCAGTCTGTCTCTACCTCTTTTGACTTTTCCCTGCACTTCTATATTATCTTCCTCAATTTTCTTCTCTCTCTTTGAAGCATGCTGAATTTTACTGATTATGCAAATTGATGTTAGTCTTCTCCATCTCCTTGCTGGCCTGTTGCAGGTCTCCTTTGTGCCCTATTGACATCTTAAGCTTTGACATCCAGATGGTGCTGGCTCAAAAAGGAGAATTTCTCTCCCATGCAATTTTCATGGGGAGGAAAATATTCTCCCTAGCTGGTGTGGGGAGAGAGTTGAAAGAAGGAATTATCCTGACAGCAAATTGGATTAAATGGTTATAAAAGGAATGTTTTGTTGTAGTTCAAATTTTTATGAGGAGAAACCCAGTGACACTGTTCCATTGACAGTAGGTGTGTTTTTGTTTTAAACCATTCTCTAGGCAGTTGGCTCTTGGGGTGTTCGGGCTTATGGGCACTGCAGGAACCTGCTTTCCAGCTTTGTAGGCAGCTGGGCAAAGTCTGCTTTACAGTAAACACACAGTAATAGTTTTGCCTAGGCCAGGCTGGACGGGGCTCTGAGCAACCTGATCTAGTGGGAGGTGTCCCTGCACATGCAGTGGGGTTGAAACTCTATGATTAAAGTCCCTTCCAACATTAACTTTTCTATGACTCTATGTTTAAGGCTCAATGCTTATAGATCAGGGTAAGGAATACTGACACAGAAAGAGGTCTGACTGCAAACCTGCCTTGTTTTTTAGGTAAAAAGATGCCTTTCCTCAAATTTTTTACCTAACTTTTTTCTTCACTAGGCAAACACTTGGAGAGTGTCTTCTCTGAGATCTGTCTCACAACGGAAAGACGCATTTTTATTTTAGGTATTAAGGACAGCCTGGCCTGGCCACTGTGGTGATGTTAGGTCCTGCGCTGGGCTGGATGAGCTCAGAGGACTTTTCCAGCTCCAATCATTCTGTGATTCTCTCTTGCAACACTGAGGAGGTGGCCGCCATGAAAATCTTGAAATCTTGGTACACATTTCCTCTGAATAAACTTGTCAGAATTATAACCGTAACTGTTAATGGTTTTACATTTATGATGTAAATGTAGCAGCCTCTAACTGAGCAGACAACCTTTTATCAGGAGGTCAGAGGTCCTACAAGCTTCCTGAGAGACACTGAGCATCCAAGAAAACCCTGCTCTTCACTTTGGTACGCAGTAAACATCCACGCTTTCAGAACTGCTTCATGCCCAGCAAAACCAAAGGCTGGCTTTGAAGAGGCTCTTGGCAGTGCTACTATCAGGGTGATGGCAGCAGCTTGGTCCCTAGGGCACCTCCAGTCATTTGTGCACACACAGCAATGGCCACTGGAGGTAATTCATGGCTGTACCCCACCAGCTGTGTGTTCACTAGATTTCCTGCAGTTATATTCTTGAGGTATAGGAAAGGGAGTAATTTTTTTTAATGATTTATTTTGCTTGTTTCAGCTTTTCATTAGGTGTCGTTTTAGCTTCCCCTTGTAAAGTTTTAAGACAGAAAACACAAACCCAGCAACAAAACATTTATCAATCACATCTCATGATGCTGCAGAGCACTTCCCAATAGCTCTTAATTATCGAAAAGCAGCCCTAGGTTTAGAAGGGTAATTGGACTCCTCCTATTTTTGGATACATATCTGGCCACCAGATCTATGTCTGTGTACATGGACGATGCCACAGCATTCACAGACCTATTTAGACAGACAACTGATGCTTGTGTATAATCAGGTTTGACAAACACTCATCTCCATAAGATGAGATAAACTATAGAAGTGCTTATCTGTATAATTCTGAAGAACTTAATGATCCTTTACAAATTTTATCTCCCTCAGATACAGGAAAATGCAATCTTTTGTTACTGGTATCACAGACATGTGTTCAGTCTCACAAGGATGATACTGTCCCTCATGCTGGAACTACTGTGAGGTCAGTGCTAACTGACTCCTCATGCACCGAAGAAAAATAAAAATAAAAAAGATGCAGCTGAGAAGATTGTTCCTGTTCCAGAAGAAAAGAGAGTCAAACCACCTTAATTCCAGCAGAACTTAAAATGGTGGCAATTGCTTTGCTTCTCACAGTATCACAGTATCACAGTAAAGATAAAGTTGGAAAAGACCTTAAAGATCATCCAGTCCAACATAAATCCAAATAAACCAAGTAAACTTAACATCTAACATCTAGATCATGCCACTCAGCACCTCATCCAGCCTAACCTTGAATACCTCCAGGGATGGTGACTCAACCACCTCTGTGGGCAGCCCATTCCAAAACCAGATCACTCTTTCAGTGAAAAATCTTTTCCTAATGTCAAGTCTAAACCTCCCCTGATGGGGCTTAAGACTATGACCTCTTGTCCTGTCTGCAGTGGCCAGGGAGAAAAGACCAACCCCTGACTGACTACAGCCACCTTTCAGATAGTTATAACAGTGATAAGATCACCCCTGAGCCTCCTCTTCTCCAGGCTAAACAAACCCAGCTCCCTCAGCCTCTCCTCATAGGGCTTATCTTCCAAACCCTTAACCAATCGAGTGGACTTTTCTCTGGACTCGTTCCAGAACCTCGACATCCCTCTTAAACTGAGGGGCCCAGAACTGAACACAATACTCCAGGTGTGGTCTAAACAGTGCTGAATACAGGGGAAGGATAACCTCCCTTGACCTGCAGGCCACACCATTCTTAATGCAGGCCAGGATGCCATTGGCCCTCTTGGCCCCCTGGGCACACTGCTGACTCATGTTAAGTTTACTGTCCACTAACACCCCCAAGTCTGTCTCCACCTGAGAACTCTCTAAGGACTCCATTCCCAGCCTATAGTTCTGCCTGGGATTGTTATAACCAAAATGCAGAACCCGCACACTTAGACTTGTTAAAACTCATCCTATTGGAGTCTGCCCATCTCTCCAGTCTGTCCAGATCCCTCTGCAGGGCCCTCCTACCCTGTAACAGATCAACACGGGCTCCAAGCTTGGTGTCATCTGCAAATTTGCTCATGATGGACTCCATCCCATCATCAATATCATCAGTGAAGATGCTGAACAGGACTGGACCTAACACCAACCCTTGGGGGACACCACTAGTAACTGGTTGCCAACTAGATGCGACACCATTTACTACCACTCTTTGAGCTCATCCATCCAACCAGTTCCTGACCCAGCATAGAATATTCCTGTCAAAGCCCCTTGCTGCCATCTTCGCCAGGAGTACATCATAGGAGACTGTGTCAAATGCTTTACTGAAATCCAGGTACACCACATCCACAGACCTCCTCTCATCAACCAGTCAAGTTACTTGATCATAAAAGGAGATCAGGTTGGTCAAACAAGACCTACCCTTCCTAAATTCGCGTTGACTGGGCTTAATCTCTTGGCTGTCATGCAGATATTGCATGATAGCGCTTAGCACTACCTGTTCCATAACTTTGCCCGGAACTGAGGTGAGGCTAACAGGTCTAGAGTTTCGTGGATCATCCTTACGACGTTTCTTGTGTATGGGGGTCACATTTGCCAACTTCCAATCATCCGGGACCTCCCCTGTGATCCACGACTTCTGGTAAATTATGGAGAGTGATTTAGCAAGCTCATCTGCCTGCTCTCTCATCACTCTGGGGTGAATCCCATCCAGTCCCATGGACCTATGGGGATCCGAATGGATCTCTAAGTGACCCTTCAAATATCTGAAAATCCTGTCAAGCAAAGAGATTGTGGTCCTCCACTAGCCACTGAATGATAAAACAGTGCAACAGTCAACAACCTGCAGTACCTCTGATCATTGATGATCAATACATCAGATCATTGATTTTATAATTCTGTGATCTGTCTTAAAGACACATCATGCAATGAAGACAGTAGATCCCACTTCCATCAACAAAAGAGACCTTTCATGAGCATCTTTTATTTTAGTTAATCAAGTGTAAGAGTCAGAAGATATTTGTGCCTTAGATCTGCAAGAAAGAAAATTGTGGATGCAAAGATGTTTTTAGAGACAATCTCTTCCCACTCAAACACAGCCTGCCCTAATCCAAGTGTTTCAGAAGCCAGAAGAGCTTTGAGCAAACAGCTCACCAACCAGGATTCATCTGGCTTAGCCTTATCATCCAGTGAGAAGACTGAGAAAGAGCAATGTTGCTTGAACAGAAGATGAGATCTCCAATTCTAGATCTGCTCATCCAGAATGTTGACTGAAGTCCAAACAACTGGCTGTACCATCTATTAAGAATGCTTGGAACTACAAAAACATTGAAAGGTGCAGCTCCAACACCTATTTGAACTCCAGCTGCCTGCAGAGCTTGCTCAGGTTCTAACTGATTCACTTTCTGCTCTTTCTGCAATTGGAATAGTGAAGTCTATAGCACCTGCCTGCTGAAACATGGGCTCATGAAACCAGTGACAATGAAGTACTGGCCACTACAGGTAATGGGATCCTAGATGGACTAAACTTCAGTCCTTATGCACAAGCCAAAAGCAAAGGATTTGCCAAAGGCAACCTATATGTTGAGCATACAGTACCAGAGAAATCATCCAGATGCTGAAGGGCCGGGTTTCTTAGATATTCTAGAATTTCTAATATCCTAGAATGTTTTGTTATGCCTCAAAACTGGAGAATTGTCCTAGATTAAAGCAACAGAGGAAAACAACAGCATCTTGCACAGATCACTTGCCAGTCAGAGGCCTAAAACACAAAACCAGAACCATCAAGTAAAAAACCCAACAATGACTTGGTTGAGTAAGGATTACTGTAGTGAGTAAAGGATTGCTGGGCTAAGGAAGGGAGTAGATAAAATGGATATATGGAGGGCAGACGTTGGCCTGTGCCGGACACTGGTTGCGGGAGTCCCTTGGGAGACATGCCTGAAGGACAAATGGAAGGCTGGGCATTCTTCAAAAATCTGTGAGGTATTTAGAAACACTGTGTTTAGAGAAAGCAGTACAAAAGGGAAAGAATCCACATCTCTTTTCCTTCTGGGGGAGCTCAAGTTGTGGAATTTTAAAAGAAAGCAAAACTCAAGGAGTCACTAGACTAGTGCTGGTACAAGTGACCCAGAATTGGACTTTAAATGGAACCTCGGGAAATACTTCTTCTGAAGGAAATCATCATCACTCAGATGCCTACACATGTGCTCTGCAACTTCAGAGAGAAATACAGTTTTGTTCACGTTTAGGAAATGTGTCTTACGGTTTATATTCGTTTTTTAAACAACAGTGCCAATGAGAAAGTACAAGAAAGTGCTGCCATCTTCAGTAAAAGCTCCCCACAGCAGCCAGGGCACATTGCTTTGGGCATGGCCACTTGGAAGCTCAGCCAGCGCTGTAGGGTGGACTTGTCCTCAGAAACCTACCATAGAATGATAGCATCTTTTAGGCTGGAAAAGACCTTTACGATCATTGAGTCCAACCACTAATCGAATTCTAGGCCACCGCTATACCCTGTTTCCTGAGGTCCACATCTCCATGACTGTGAAGCATATCCAGGGATGGCAATTCATTCCCCTCTCTGGGCAGCCTGTTCCAAGGCCTGAGGACCCTTTTCAGGAAGATTTTTTTCCTGATGTCTGACTTGAACTTCCCTTGGAGCAGCTTGAAGTCATTTCCTCTTGTCCTGTCACTTGTTCCTTGTGAGGAGAGACCAAACCCCACCTCTCTACACCCTCCTTCTAGACAGATGCAGACAGCAATAAGGTCTCCCCTCAGCTTCCTTTTCTCCAGACGAACCAGCCCCAGCTCCTTCAGCCGCTTCTCTCAAGGTTGTTCTCCAGATCCTTCCCCAACCTTGTTGCCCTTCTCTGGACCTACTCCAGCACCTCAATGTCCTTCTTGCAGTGAGGGGCCCAAAACTGCCCCCAGTACCTGAAGCACAACCTCACCAGTGCCAAATACAGCAGAGCAATCACTTCCCTGCTCCTACTGCCCACACTGTGTCTGACACAAACCAGGATGCCACTGGACTTTCTAGCCACCTGAACACCCTGCTGGCTCATGCTTAGCTGATTGTCAGTCAACCATCATCCACTAGGATTAGCCTCCAGCTAATTAGCTGCCAGCATGAGATTAGAGCAGACAGAGTTTTCGAGACAGAAACTGAGATGACGTCGCTGTTTTTCAATGTGAAAACCTTGAGAAGCCCTACTTTGTACTGTTTCTCCTGCATTCATATTGGGAGCAAGAGAACAATGTCACCAGAAAAAACAAATCACCAACAGGAACCTGCAGGTGCAGAGGGGAGCCTTTGGCTGGAGAACCAGCCTTATGAGGAACAGCTGAGGGAGCTGGGGCTCTTTAGTCTGAGGAAATGGAGACTGAGTGGAGACCTTATTGCTCGCTGCAACTATCTGAAGGGGCATTGTAGAGAGGTAGGTGCTGGCCTCTTCTCAGAAGTAGGACTAGAGGGAACAGCATAAAGCTGCACAAAGGAGGGGTTAGGCTGGAGATTAGGGAAAATGTTTTCTCTGAGAGGGCTGTAAAGCACTGGAACAGGCTGCCCAGAGAGGGAGAATCATTATCCCTTGGTGTGTTTAAAAGTCATATAGATGACATGCTTAGAGATCTGTTTTAGAGGTGATAGATAAAAGCAGGGTTAAAGGTTGAACTTATATGTCTTTTCCAACCTAGATATTTCTGTGTGGCAGCATTAGTTGGGGTTGTTCCCTAGCATACAAGTGCCAGTCTGTAATGTGAACCACCATCGAAGTATTATCACAGACTGCAGGTCTCAGAATTTTCCTTCTTGCTTAGATCATTGCGCCATCACCACTGAGGGTTGTCTCCTGGGCTGAGATCTCTCTCCCACCAGACACAGCAGTTGTGCCCCTCACTAGCATTAATTATAGAATAACCTGTCCTAAACCACAGAAAAGGCCTGTCTGCACTATAAATGAGACTCCCGCTACTGCAGAATCTGTCAACACGAGTTCCTCATGCTCCAGACTGATCGAGATTGAATAATTCTTCCAAACTCTGAGCAGCTATCTCAACTGAATTCCCATGTGGTGTTTTTCAGTTTTGCTAGTCTCTTCAAGATAAAACATGAAAATATGAACCTGGCAGAAGCAGATTAGTCCAGTCACCAGGGAAGCGAAATTTGTACGCTGAGTGATTGCTTTGGCTCCAAGCAAGTTTAATCTTTTCCCATCAATTCCTCTCCTCTTTTTTGTCTGACATTAGGCAAAAGCTTCCTATCTGACCATGCTTTTTCTATAGGCTTTGATCTGAGTTGTGCTTTGACAACAGGCAATTAAAATACCTTAGAGTTAAAGAGCATAATTAATGTATGTCCGTGCCTATAAACCATCTAGAGAGTTCATTCCATTACTCTTTCACCAGTTATGACAGAAGGAGAATCACCATCAAATCTCTTTCAGGAAAGGATAAATCAATAAAAAAAGGTTTATAAAAGAATCCAAGTGACCAAGATTTACTCGCTTCCAGTAATGCATTTTGCTTTCCCTCCTCAAATGACAGATGCCAGACAATGTAATCTCTGCTTTGAGAAGAACCTTAATTTAATTTTATCCTGCAACAGCCATTGATTCCAGATTTTTCCATTCACATGGGAGAAGTTTCATTACACCAAAAGGGGCCTTTCAAAAACAGAGAAAGAAAACTAGTAGGTACACAAATGTGTTTGAAAAAGATGGCCGAATGTCTGTCTTTGCCATATTTGCTTTCCTATGCAAGTCACTGATTTTTATCTAGTTTTAAATTAACACACTCTAAACCACAGATTTTCAGAATGCCCATTTCCTGCTGAAGCCATTCCACTTCTCAAGCAGCACAGAGAAGATGCTCTAAGTTGTGTGTATTACCAGCTGTATGAGTTATCTGCAAACTGTTAGCAAGATAGTGAAGTTGTCTCACTATCACTTACCAGGTGTTTAAGGACAGCCTGGCTGTGGCCTTTAGTGCCCTGGTGTGGCCACTGTGGTGATGTTAAGTCCTGGGATGGGCTGGATGAGCTCAGAGGGCTTTTCCAGCCTCAATAAGTCTGTGATTGAGTCCCTGTACTACACTACAGCTACCGCATCCCGCAAATCATAAATAAAACCACTGTAAACTCCCATCTTCTACTGGAAACACACTGCAGAACTTAGTGCTTCTTCTGCTCTCAGAACGGCAAACTACACCAAGGGTCTGGGTTCAGTTTCACAGAATCACAGAATGATTGAGGCTGGGAAAGCCATCTGAGCTCATCCAGCCCAGGACCTAATATTACCCCATCAGGTAGACTAGGGCACTAAGGGCCACAGCCAGGCTGTCCTTCAACACTGCCAGGGATGAGACTCCACCACTGCCCTGGGCAGTCCATTCTGGTGTCTGATCACCCTTTCTGGTAGCAAGGGCTTCCTAACATCCAGCCTAACCCTTCTCTGGCAGCTTCAGGCCATCCACATATATTTACACTAATGTCTGGGGGACCCCATCCTCTACACTGGGTCCTTAAACCTCTAACTGTACTGCCAGAGCACAGGCAGACAGCCACAAGCAAGCACTCTGATGGGAGGTTGACAGGTCTGTCCTCTCCCCTCTGACCACACACCACCTGTACTGCCGTGCATGTTGAAGCAGAGGATTTGCAAGAGACTCCCTTTGAGGGGTGACATATCTTTAACCATAGAATCATTATGGCTCCAAAGCACCTCCAGGATAATCAAGTCCAACCTTCATCCCAACATCTCCCTAACCACCAGAACATGGCCTCAAATACAGCGTTCCACCTTTTTGTGAGGAAAAGCACAGCCCTAAGTCTAAAGCCATTTCACAGTTGTTTCTGAAATGCTCAGAAGCAACCGGTGACTGTTCCATACCAACAGCCTAGAGTACTTCTTCCATTCACTGCTCTGGAGAAGCAGATGCCTGCCTCATGCTGTAAGGAACAGCCATACAAATCTAAAATATCACATGCCAAACAGACACAGAACCTTACTCCAGGGCACTCATGTTCAGAGGAGCAAAGTGGGTTGGAGATGCTGGCTTACCATCAACAATGTCTTGTCACATTCCAGGCTTCCTGGCACGTTGCTGTCCGCGTATCCTGGGGCACCAGCAGATGTGAAGTCCGATAAAATCTGTTTCCCTGATTCCAATTACAAGAAAAATGTAGGTTTTATTCTACCACATGTGCATACCTGGCAGACTGAGAAAACAAGGCCACAACCAGCCTCTGTGTCATTGCCCACAATGAATTTCAGAGACTAGAAAGCTTTTGAAGCTTCTCCATCCAACTCCTCATTTCTCACAGGCTACAGAAACCTGGAGGAGGGTCTGCAAGTGTCAGTGATTCCTGGCAAAGATGCCAGAAGAATCTGTGCATTCCTCAGCTCCTCGAGAAGATAACATGGAAAGGAATTTACCTCAGGTGGAACAAGATGGCTGCAGTTTAATCAACCAGCAGCTTTAGGTCTGGTACAAGCTGCATCACAGGAGGTTCAAATTAAACAGAAGAAACTTCTTCACAGTGAGAGTGACGGAGCCCCTGCCCAGAAAGGTTGTGGAGTGTCCTACTCTGGAGACATCTCAAACCCACCTGGAGTGTTCCTGCGAAATCTCCTCTAGGGGGTTCTGCTCTACCAGAGAGGTTGGGCTAGATGATCCCTAGAGGTCCCTTCCAACCCCCATCATTCTGTAATTCTATGAAATGCTAACACTGAGTGCCCCTCCAAAGCAGACATGTACATTTCAAACACTGAAGAACACCTTGATGGGCCGGCTTATACCACCTCCAGACAGCTTTCCTTAGCATCTGTTCCTTGAAAAAGAATGGAATTACAGAATGGCAACCAAACAGCAACAGTGGCCCAAAAATGCAACAAGTTTACTAGTCACCACAAAACACCAGAAATTGAGTCACATCAAAAACCTACTGCTTAGTTTGACAGTTCAAACTCTGGTGAGACCTCACCTGGAGTCCTGTGTCCAGGTCTGGAGCCCTCAGTACAGGAAGGACAGGGACCTGATGGAGTGGATCCAGAGGAGGCCACAACAACGACCAGGGGGCTGGAGCAGCTCTGCTACAAGGTCAGGCTGAGGGGGCTGGAGTTGTTCAGCCTGGAGAAAAGAAGGATCCGTCTGGGGGTACCTGATAGTGACCTTCCAGTCTCTGAAGCGGGGCTATGAGAAGGCTGCAGAGGGACTGTTTACAGAGGCCTGGAGTTATAGGGTGAGGGGCAGTGGTTTCACATTAGAAATGAGCAGACTGAAATGGGCTGTAAGGAGGAAGTTCTTGAGCAGGAGAGGGGTTGAACACTGGGACAGGTTGCCCAGGGAGGGAGTTGAGGCCCCATGCCTGGAGCCATGCAAGGTGAGGCTGGACAAGGCTCTGGACAGCCTGGTCCAGCTGAGGATGTCCCTGCTCCCTGCAGGGAGGTTGGACCATTTCATATCCCTTCCAACACATGTGATTCTAGGATTTCCTCAAGAATACCTTGAGCTGCTAATAATATTCTAATATTCTTGCTGCTAATATTCAAAATAAGCATCTAGAAGTATTTACTCCTCCCAGCAAGGCTAGATCCTAGCACACTTTGTGAGAGAGGAGACAGCCTAATTCAGTTGTGACAGCTGAATTACTTTACCCAGAAAAATTGATCTCACTCTGTAGACAGTAATTTTTGTACTCTCGGAGTTTCTGTTTAAAGTCGCATGAGTACGTAAGGGAACACTGAGTGGTAGACATGCAAGTGTAAGTACTGCAGCACAGAAAAAACTCAACAAAAAACCAAAAGAAAAAAAGACAACGACTAATTGCCTCCATTAGGTCAAACATAAAACAGCTTTGGTCTCTATCAAAGACCTCTTTTCACAAAGAAGAGCTGCTCAGTTGCTACCCTGGGGAAGTCAGGGCTCATCATTGCAGATAAAATTCAGAAGGCTTCCTCACAAAGTCAGGATTTGGACACTTAGCGATATTTCATGTACATTGACCTCAACGTTTCCTATGGAGCTATCACTATTGACCTTCTGAACTAGAGAAGGCATCAGTTTTTCCAGATGGTGCTGTTATCCTGCTTGGGCCCATTAAACTAACAAGTGACAGGTAGGTGGGATATTTCAGCTCCATGTCCAGCCTTACAGAATAGTTTTCAGTTCTTTGCTCTCAGGTTTTCTCTGTTTGCCAGCTCCCAGAAATTCTTCTGTTGTTGTGTGCTCTGAGCAGAACCACACCAGGTCAGTTCATTACAACAAGCTCATTCCATAACCAGCCACAACAGGAACAGTTGTTCATTCCGGAGCCAGCACAGACATGCTGCACCCAAATGGTCCACCAAGCCCTGGAACTGTAGCTACCCAAATCAAAAGCAATAATATCATGAAGTGTGCTTTGGGAAGATGCCAGAAAGGGTCTGGCCTGATTCTGAGTGGTCCAGGATTGCAACAAACCTTATTGCTTGTGTCTAACAATAAACAGCTGATTTTCGTAGGGCCCACCTCGACTACTCGGTTCAGTTTTGAGCAACCCATTACAAGAAAAACATGAAGGTGCTGCAGCAGGTTCACACAAAGGCAGGTAGATTGGTGAAGAGTCCAGAGCACAAGTCCTGTGAAGAGCAGCTGAGGGAACTGGGATTGTTTAGCCTTGAGAAGAGGAGGCTCAGGGGAGACCTTCTTGCTGTCTACAACTACCTGAAAGGATGCTGTAGAGAGGCAGGTACTGGTCTCTTCTCACAACTAACTGTTGACAGAACAAGAAGGAACGGCCTCAAGCTGCACCAGAGGAAGTTTAGATGGGCTATCAGGAAAAACATTTTCCCTGGAAGGGTTGTCAGGCAAGCATGATGGATGAACTGAATGGAAAGCTGCTGTTGTCATCTCTGGCCAGCCAAAATATCAGACCAGTCTCTAAGGATACACTTCTTCAACTCTGTGATCACTCTATGATCTTCTTTAACACATTACCTATGATCAAAACAACAGCAGCTCAGCATGACCAGAAACTTTGCAGCTTCTACACTTGACAAAGAGCATTTTTTTCCAACATCCTCTTCTCTCCACATGCTCCATACAAAATAAATAGAGAAACAAAATATTTTGTGATTTTGACAGTAACCTACTTGACTACCCTCTTGCCTGCCAGGGCAGCCTTCCAGGAGACTGACACCCCAGCCCATCCTACCCACATATAAAATGCTTCTCCGATAGAAGCAGGCACAGGCCACCAGAACTAATTTCTCTTCAAAAGAGAACGAAGAGCTTAGTTAAGAGAAACTCCTCGAAAAATCACGAATGCAAGTCTCCAGCCAACAGGGTAGGAAAAGCAATCACATTTAGATTATAGAACAATTAATTTTACTGAAAGAAATCAGTTCTTTTGTAGCAGTGCCACTGTGAAACTTGTAAATTTTCCACTCCATTTTTAGTGCTGAAGAAAAGCTGAGGGACGTTTGTTAATTTAGTTCTCCCTGTTAATGCTTGCTTCTCTACTGTCTTCATCAGTTGCATTAGCAAGGATGCAAACAGCTCTGGATCTGGGACATCACAGTGATTCCCGCAAATATTACTAGTCCCTGTAGAGGCTGATCTAACAGCTATGGACAGCAGAAGACACTTTGACATTAAAGCTATACAACCTCGCTCCCCACATCAGCCTCACACTCAGCCAGACCAGGATTGTACCATTTTAGCAGCCATGAGCTAACAGGTGGGTAATTGAGCAAAGCTCTTCAGAGGGGGTCACTAATAACATCAAGTTCATTTGATAGTTCAGCTTCTGGAAGAGCTGGCAGTCTAACCTTTTCCCACAGGCAAGGAAAATTGAGGGACGACAAGCCAGTTTTGCTTCTCTAATTCAGTTCCTTGGAAGCCAAGAATCTTCCTGGCTGAAGAATCCTTGGACATGACTCCACACATTATCACTTAGTAAAAGATCTCAAGAAGTGTCATTAGATCAAGGGCAAGGTGACAAAATGTTTAGGCTGGACCCAAACAGTCAGATTGCCCAAGTCTTTTCTAGTAAAATGGAGCAGAGCTTCCACAATGCCAATTTTCTTAATGTCATTAGTTCTCAACATCAGCTTCTCTTTCTAGATGCCAGAATTTCCCCAAAATTGCTAATTCTAGCTCCAAACGAGCATTTACTCACTTTTTATAGCAAGACAACTAGCAAAGAATTTGGCTTATGCATTCCTCATAAAAGTCCACGGATTTCTGTTGTAACTACTTCACATGGGACACCTAGGGTCAATCACAGAGAGGCAGGGATTGGAAGTGACCTCAAAAGATCATTACAGAATCACAGAACATTAGGAACTGGAATGGATCTAAAAAGAGCTATTCTAATCCCCCTACCACATCGGATCCCCTAGATCAAGTCACATAGGAATATGTCCAGGCAGGTTTTAAATGCCTCCAGAGAAGGAGACTCCACAATCCCCCTGGGCAGCCCATTCCAGTCCTTCATCAGCCAGACTCTACACTGCCCTTTACAAAACCCCCAACTGCTGAAAAGAAGCTTAATAGCACTCGTAGCTTCCAAACAGATCTGCTTCCAGCCTAAAGCAGCTTCACTGTCAAATGTGGTCTGCTGTTAGTGATAACTACTAAATTACCATTTCTCCAGGGAAATCTTGAGGACATCTTAAACAGAGAAGATGACAAATTACTCAACTGAGAGTTTGAAAATACACAGTTGTCTTGGAGAAACCACTTGGATTTTCTATTTTTACTCTCTTTATTTTGACATACAAAGAATTTTTATTGAAGGATTTTATAAAACATTGCATTGAATAACTGTTTGATACTTGAGGGTTGGTTTTTTTCCACAAAATGTATTTTTACATGAAAAAAACAAAAACTGAGATATTTTGATTGACAAAACATCCCTGCTAGTCATGTAGCACACGTCGGACTTGGAATGTTCAGAACCCTTTAGCTGCTCCAAGACTTGGCAGACTGTGGCACTGGGTTATTTCATATAAGGGAGACAACCAATGGAGAGAAATGCTGCCTTGACCCTGCAAGACAAGTGCCACCTCTTCCATCTAGAAGCTCATATACACTTTCCATTATCTACAGGGTTAGGTATTAAGTACTCATCCAGTACTTCCACAACTCATTAGTTTACCTGAGAAATACAGGTCAAGAACACATTCCCTCGCATATTCACCTCTCTTTTTTCACCATTTGGAGATAAATTTGACCTTGTCCCAAGTCCCTTCTGATGACAGCCCAGTATTCTCTGCGTAGTTTATAATTTGTCTCCCAAAACCTTCCCAGCTCATTCACATTGTTTGACCTGGTTTGTCTCACTGCAGAGCCAAGAAGCCACATCACAACAACTTGCTTACCTCTTCCCATTGCCTTTGCTTGCCCCAGATCTCCCAGGCAAGTTCAGTCTTTCACCTTTCCCAGAGTTCTTCTTAGTCTCTTCCTGTTCACAGAATTATTGAGGCTCATCCAGCACAGACCAGGACCTAACATCACCACATCTGACAGACCAGGGCACTAAGGGCCACAGCCAGGCTGTCTTTCAACACCTCCTGGGATGGGGACTCCACTGCTGCCCTGGACAGTCCATTCCAGGCTCTGATCACCCTTTCCATGAGGAAGGGCTTCCTAACACCCAACCTAACCCTCCCCTGGCAGCTTCAGGCCCTGCCCTCTCATCCTGGTGCTAGCTGCCTGGGAGAAGAGCCCAACCTCCACCTGACTACAACCTCCCTTCAGGGAGTTGGAGAGAGGGAGAAGGTCCCCCTGAGTCTCCTCCAGGCTAAGCACCCCCAGCTCCCTCAGCCTCTCCTCATCAGACTTTCCCTCCAGTCCCTTCTGCAGCCTCGTTGTTCCTCTGGACCCACTCCAGTCCCTCAATCTCTTTCTTGAAGTGAGGGGCCCAGCACTTCCCCCAGTACTTGAGAGGAGGCCTCTCCAGTGCCCAGTAGAATGATGTCCCTGATCATCTTTTGTTCTCCCTGATAAATACATATTTCTTACATCTCTCTTATCTGAAACAGAGATCCAAATATACTTTGAGTTCTACTTGTTGTTTTGTTTCTCCATAAATTATCACAAAAGTTTGGTGCTTCCCACTGTCTCTTGGTGTGCCTGCACTACTGGATTCACGAGTCAAGCAGCACACCACGTATTCCAGATTAACAGCCTCTGTCATACCAACTACATTTTACATTTTGCTCACCCAGAGTCCCCAACACATTACAGTATCTTCTCAAAGCAATCCTCTGCCTTTGCCTGCATAACCCTTACTTTGCACAACAACTCACTCAGTGCTTTGGAGAACCAAGAGTCAGTAACATACTCTGGCACTGGGGGATTGGTCTTTCAAGGTCTTTTCCAACTCACAATATTCTGTGATTCTGTTTCTGTGTGACTGTGCCCAGCTGCCCTACTCCTCTTTCACCTTGATCAAAAAAATCCAGCAAGTGACTACACAATGATCACCTCCATACTCAGTGCTAAGAAGTTTTCAATACCCTTAAAACACTACTTCCTTGCAAGAGGTTAGTTCCATTAAAACTCTATTATCATCTCAAAACTCAGGATAAGCAGCAATGGTAGGTTAGGGCCTTCACTAAGTGTTATATAGGGTGTTTCCAATTTAGGTCTCTGAAGAAATGTCACTTAACCTCTAAGCTAGTACGGCAGAAGGAATCATTGGGTCTCTTCAAGATCAGTGTTAATACATCAGTTAACATGAATTTTCGTTTGGTTTTCTGCTCACAGAGATAAAGAACTGAATATGGAGAGAAGACGTGTCCATCATTCTTTTGAAGAATAATGAAAAATGTCTGAGAAGACCTCTGTAGGTCAGAGATATGTGGAAGTGAGGGTAAGAGGGAGTTAACGGGCTGGTCACTCCTTGGAAGTACCAAAATTACTGTGATGAGAATAAGGAGAGGGAAGCAAATAAAAGTCTTCCAGTGCCCTTAGGTGTGGAGCAGCTAAGCAGTGATGCACTACAGGTAGGCAGACACTTGGCTTCTGTGGTAAGAGAACAAAACATCCCAGCAGTCAGTCCTGACAGCAAGAGCATGTCACCCCTCCCTCTTCTTTGTAGGTTAAAGAATAAAGAGCAACCACTTATGAGATACTGAGGTTTAAATTACTTTAAAATGACTGGGCTATTCTGTCTGAGCTAGTACTAGTGACCATGGCAGCTGTTTCCCGCAGTGCAACCTTCCTCTCTTGTTACTTGGTTGAGGCCATTTCACCCAAAGGTAACAATCACAGAATTACAGAACAGTTACAAGTTGGAAGGGACCTGGAAAGATCATCTAAGTCCAACCTCCGCTGCTGTAGCAGGGTCAGTCTACAGCCCCTGGTGTACCTAGACTGTCTCCCATCCAAGTACAAACCAGGCCCAACCCCACTTAGCTAATCCAACCCCCTCCATCTCTATGTCTCTTTGCCCATACTTACTACATCAAATAACTTCTCTGTCAGAGTCTAAGATCTGCCTGTTACGCCAGGTCTTTTCTGAGAGAGGAGAAGCAAGGCAAACCCGCTTGGTCCTAGCATCTGTTAATCAGTGCTTACATTAGTGTAAAAGGGAAAACCTTCTATAAACTAATTTCCCAACACACCAACATCTTCAAAAGAGAGGCCTTTCACTGGTATCTAAGAGCAAAGTGATTCCATCTGTTCTTATTTCAGCAGGTCTTTCAGGCATGAAGACACGTGATTCAGCCTTCTGGCACTCATGCCGTTGGCTCTGTCCACTAAAAGGTAAAAATTATCTATAAAAATTGAAATATTCTTGCCTCCAGACTGCCTCACACTTCTGAATGGGACCGTGAGGGATCCAACCCTGTTCCAAGGGCTATCAGTAGGACAAATGCACTCCCTTGCAGAGACACAAGGCTGTGTGATAGGCTGGTTTGACAAAGCCCAGTGCCAGAGCCATGCACTTTGGTCACAACAACCCCAGCAGCCACAGGCTGGGGGCAGAGTGGCTGGAGAGCTGCCTGGCAGAAAAGGACCTGGGGCTGTTGCTTGACAGCTGGATGAACAGGAGCTAGCAGAGTGCCCAGGTGGCCAAGAAGGCCAGTGGCATCCTGGCGTGGATCAGGAACAGAGTAACCAGCAGAAGTTGGGAAGTGATGGTGTCCATGTACTCTGCACTTGTGAGACTGCACCTTGCCTACTGGATCCAGTTTTGGGCACCACAGGATAAGAAGGTGAGGCACCACACTGAGGTGCTGGAGTGGGCCCAGAGAAGGGCAACAAGGCTGGGGAGAGGTCTGGAAAACCGTCCTTGTGAAGAGTGGCTGAGGGAACTTGGGTTATTTAGAGAAGAGGGGGCTGAGAGGAGACCTCATTGCTCTCTACAGCTGCCTAAAGGGAGGTTGTAGCGAGACTGGCGCTGGTCTCTTCTCTTAAATGAGTAATGATAGGACAAGGGCTGGATGAGGCTCTGGCCTGCCTGATCTGGGGTGAGGTGTCCCTGCCCATGGCGGCGGGGGGGGAGGTTTGAAACTGATTGATCCTGTGGTCCCTTCCAACCCTGACTGATTCTATGATTCTATAACTTCTTCCTAGTGAGGATGACAGAGCACTGGAAAGGGCTGCCCAGGGGGTTTGTGGAGTCTCCTCTGGAGATGTTTAAAACCCACCTGGACATGTTCCTGTGCAGCTTGATCTGGGCCATCCTGCTGTGGCAGAGGGATTGGACTAGATGATCTTTCGAGGTCCCTTCCAATCCCTAATGTTCTGTGATTCTGTGATTCTGTGAGGGGAAATGTCCTCAAGTTGCCTCAGGGGAGGTTTAGATTGGATCTTTGGAAGAAGTTCTTTCCTGATGAAGTGGCTGGGCACTGGAGGTAGTTGCCCAGGGTAGGTAGGCTGCCCAAGGAGGTAGCTGAGTCCCCATATTTGGAGGGGTTTAAAAACCAAGTTGCTAGAGCACTTGAGGCCATGGTCTAGAGGTTAGTGAGGTGTTGGGCTGAGGGCTGGACTTGATGATCCAGGAGGTGCTTTCCAGCTGGGATGATTCTATGATTCCATGCAAAGTCCTGTACCTCTCCCAGAAATAGCTATCAGGATGCCTGATTACTGTAGAGAGGAGTAAAACAGATGCAGTTTGCAGCCAATTTGAATTGCATCCATTTATTGAAAAATTGAATTTAATGCCAGACTACAAGACAAAAGCAGAAGACTCTCAGAGAGTAGGATAACAGGGCAACCTCTCAAAGACAAGTTTCACTTGGCTCCCAGACACGCCTGTGTGGTTTCACTTCTTACCAAGTCATCCTTCCTCAGAAATACATGTGATGGGAACACAATACAAAGATGAGGATAATAACAAATGTCTAAATATCCTTCTCAAATGTTCAAGTTACTTTTGGCAGATGCACCAAATCCATTCAAAAAGTCTTAAAAGGTCATTTAATTATTACTCTTTATCCCAGGTAATCCATACAGCAATCCCAGGTTCCTTCCTTCCTTCCTTCATTCTCCCCATAACAGAGAAGTATCTTTTGCAGTTATGACAGAGCTTCATAGTGTTTAAATGCAAATGTTTTTGGCAAGAAGCAAGTCATCCTTGGGTTGGGATAGCAAACTGGGAGACAATTACTGGGAAAGGATAAAGCATTCTATAACTAACAGTCTATTTCTTCTACAGCTCCATTTGTTATTTCAGAGACTCAACACAAGCTGGCACTGTGCACTTGCAGCCCAAAAAGCAAATCATGTTCTGGGCTGCATCAAAAGGAGTGTGACCAGCAGATTGAGGGATGTAACTTTCCCACTCTAGGGGAAGAGGGACAATAGGAAACAGAATCCAGTTGTGCCAGGGGAGGTTCAGATTGGATCTTAGGAAAAACTACCCAGAAAGAGTGGGGAGGCTTTGGAACAGGCTGCTCAGGGAGGGTGTGGAGGCACCATTCCTGAAAAGGTTCAACAAACAGGCACTCATGGTGTTTCAGGAGATGGGTTAGTGGTTGGGGGTTGTAGGGCAGATAGTTGGACTTTAGTCCTGAAGGTTTTTTTCCAACCTTGATGATTCTATGATTTCAGTCCTCTTTCCAAAAGCTGTTACAAATACTTTCTGCTCTTCTCTGAGATACACTTCAGACAGCAGTAAGAAAACTGTCATAAAACCATTGGATAAAACACCTTGGCCTTACATCCTGAACCACATTTTGAGCAGGTTGGGTTTTGTTTTTCTAAAAGGAAACATCACTCTGAGTAAAACCAAAGTTACACTGCCACATCTACAATGAGATTTCCTCACCTATGAGAGCCATGAAAGTCACTGTGTTGATGTTCTATGAGAGCCTGCAGCATTTAAGACATTTTGAATACTATGACAATCTTCCTGAATTTGCACAAAAAGTCTACCCAAGTATCTAATGACATTGTCAGAATGAGGTGGTTAGTCAACATTGCCACGATCTATGCAAAGGTCAAAACAAATGAAATGTGTTGGAGTGCTGAGCCCAAGGGCACTTTCTGAAATGGGCCTTGAACACAATCCATCAATATGTGCTTCTGTTCTATTACCCACATAATCACCGGCTCCATTTCACTGTTAATCTGCTGCTCAGAAGTTCAAAACTGTCACAGTATTGGTCATCTATGTCAGTTGCCCAAGAGTGATTTATTAAAACGTGTGGCTGAACAGGTCATCAGCCCAATGGCACATAGTACATCGGGAAGTACTTGACAGTATCGCTGTTGTTATAGGTCATCATCCCAATGGCACCTAGTAAATTAGGAAGCGTTCGACAGTACTGCGGTTGCTATAGGTGTGACTGCCCTTGCTGCCCAAGAGTAAAGTCGCCAGGCACTTCCACGAGGGAGCCCCCTTTTCAGTTATTTTCAGTTTTGTCAGCGTGTTCAAGCTGAAGTTGGCTGCACTAGACTTCTGCCTTAGACCTATTTTTCAATGTAAAATTTTAGCACAAAAGAATTCACTTGTGCAAGCAGACCAGGTTCTAATCCATCTTGTTTTTGTTAAGAGAAAACACAACAAGAACAGAGTTCTTCAGAGAAGCTCTGGCACTGTGTTTTTTGAAAAGTCATCTTGACGTTCAACAGGGGTGGTCTGCGTTCACAGTTGTGCTCCCATTACCATAGATTAGGTCAAGTTGACAGCTTGAGGGAAATGGTTTGTATTACAGTTTGTTATGTTACAAGCAACACAAAAGTACCATCTGCAACTACAGTGTGTGTTCCTTCTGACCGAGCAGTTCTGTTGTCCTAGAGGGGCAGCTCCCAGTCCAATCCTTCTTTAAAGCATTGAGGCACTACTGTTTGCTCAATGGATTAGGTTATACACACTTACGAGTAAAGATGACTTAAGCTTGGAGCAATTATTCTTGTTAGTTGTGCCAGTTATTTCAGAAGCTGCATCATACACCATAAATATAGAATCATAGAACAGTTTTGACTGGAAGACACCCTCAAGATCATCAAGTCCAACTTTTTTGCAGCCCTATCAGCTCTACTAAACCCTGTCCCCCAAAGCAACATCTACCCTTCAACACCTCCAGGGATGGGAACTAAGCCCCCTACCTGGCAGCTGTTCCAGTGCCTGACCGCCCTTTCAGTCAAGAAATTCCCTCTGTCTTCAGTTACCACTAAAATAAAAAGCTGCTGATATATCTGCTTCAAAAATTACAAAAATGTCAAAACTCAAACCTGATCCCAAAAGCAGTCCGTGCACCAAAACGCTATATTGATCATCTTTTAAAAGCTGCCTGCTAAAAGCTTTGGAAACGTATTTCATGCTATTGAAACAGCCTGCCATAGAATCATAGAATCATCCTGGCTGGAAAGCACCTCCTGGATCATCAAATCCAGCCCTCAGCCCAACACCTCCCGAACCCCTAGATCATGGCCTCAAGTGCTCTAGCTACTCATTTTTAAACCCCTCCAGGGATGGGGACTCCACCACCTCCCTGGGCAGCCTGTTCCAGTGCACAACCACTCCCTCAGGAAAATGCTTCTTCCAAAGATCCAATCTAAACCTCCCCTGAGGCAACGTGAGGACATTTCCCCTCGTCCTATCATTATTCATTTGAGAGAAGAGACCAGCACCAGTCTCGCTACAACCTCCCTTTAGGCAGCTGTAGAGAGCAATGAGGTCTCCTCTCAGCCCCCTCTTCTCTAAATAACCCAAGTTCCCTCAGCCACTCTTCACAAGGACGGTTTTCCAGACCTCTCCCCAGCCTTGTTGCCCTTCTCTGGGCCCACTCCAGCACCTCAGTGTGGTGCCTCACCTTCTTATCCTGTGGTGCCCAAAACTGGATCCAGTAGGCAAGGTGCAGTCTCACAAGTGCAGAGTACATGGACACCATCACTTCCCAACTTCTGCTGGTTACTCTGTTCCTGATCCAGGCCAGGATGCCACTGGCCTTCTTGGCCACCTGGGCACTCTGCTAGCTCCTGTTCATCCAGCTGTCAAGCAACAGCCCCAGGTCCTTTTCTGCCAGGCAGCTCTCCGGCCACTCTGCCCTCAGGGTAAAGCACTTCCCATGAATCTTCTCTGCAGGTCTCACAGGACTTTGAAGGTGTATCTGATTCTAATCATGAACTACCCAACACAATCCTATCCTACCCAAAATCCCACCCCTATTGCCTTTGAACTGCAGGAATACTTAAATCTTCATCCTGAGACCAGCAGCTACTTTTCTTTGCTTCCCCACCACTTCTCATCCATTGCTTCCACTGTTACATTTCAAGGCAGCAATGGGAAGTGAAGCTTTGATATCCTTTCCTTCAACCAAAGGGACCAGTGGGGGTTGTGGAGTCTCCTTCTCTGGAGATATTTAAAACCTTCCTGGTCATGTTCCTGTGCAACTAGATCTAGGGGATACTGCTCTGGCAGAGGGATTGGACTGGATGCTCTTTCGAGGTCCCTTCCAATCCTTAATGTTCTCTGATTCTGATTGTGTGCTTCTGTGATTATGCATTTCCTGCAGCCTCCAAATATGTGCACTTCTGACTGCCAAAACAGTTACTCTTGTAACCCTAACCCTGCCACACACGATGAGGAAGTTGTGGCACTTATAAGACTAACATCAAGTAATTGCTCCAGTGATCTCCTGCTACTTTAGTGACTTCTCCTCACAGTCATGAAGTCAACATCTACTTGATAAGCACCATCCTACTTCCACAGCTCTGCAATTATTTAAAAGCAGTCTCACTCCCCACTATGTTTTCTCTGCCAGAAACAGGCTAGAACTGCAGCTTCTTTCTTAGCTACAGAACACACCTGAACTACACCTGCTAGTGTCCAGCTGAAGATATAATACGGAGTGGTATTTCACAGCAGAGCCTTTCTGCAGCATGCAGGAACAGTGTCTGAAGACTATTCAGACGTTTCAGAGGTACCAGCCTGTCTCAGACAGTAATGGACAGCCTTATCTGTAGTTCTAGCCAAGCACTAGTTTGGGAGTTGGGTTATATTTCTGTTATTGCTTTTAAGGACCAAAGAAATGAATGGTACTTAGCTCTAAGGAATCACCAATCTCATGTGACCAGGAAAAACAGGATAATAGATCTCTTGAGCATCAGATTCCCTACTTACCCTGTTCTTTACGGCAAAAAAACCCCTTCAGCCTGTTTTGCAAGATAAAAACAGCACTTACAGCATGCTCCAGAGATATAATTCACCTTGTTCTGTATTATTTTCTATTATGAAAATATGAAGTGTACAAAGACACATCATCTTCCATTATGTGCAAAATTAGGATCTCCTGCCCTAGGAGATCTTTCACCACAACCACTTTTTCCAAATCCATAGAATCAGAATCATTAAGGTTGGAAAAGACCCCTGGAATCATCAAGTACCACCATCAGCCCTACTCTATCAAGGTCACTCCTAAACCAGATCCCCCATGAGTACATCTAAACCTGTAAACACCTCCAGGAATGGTGACTCAACCTTCTCCCTGGACAGCCTGTTCCACTGTCTGAGTGCAATTTCTGTGAAAGAACGTTTTCTGACATCCAGTGTAAGCCTCCCCTGGTGCAGCTTGAGGCCCTTCCCTCTTGTTCTGTCACTGATAACCTGTGAGCAGAGTCCAGCACCCACCTCTCTACAACATCCTTTCAGGTACTTACAGAGGGCAATGAGGTAATTTCATTCAGTAAAACATTCTCCTGACTGGGATGACAAAAGTCTCAAAATAAACTCATCTTTATCAAGCTCACTGTAAAAAGGAAATACTGATTAAGAAAACTGGTGGCAACCTGATCCCCTGAGAGCTAACCCACATGCGAGAAAGAAATTTTACGTTCATGCCCTCTTGCTCAGGCTTCGCCACCAGCACACTCATTACACTGCCGCTCACACCCAGCACTCCTGAACATTCAGCCCACCCCACAGTATTCCACAGGCACGAAAGCTAAGGCTTGATCTGTAACCTTAGCCCTGCTTCTCAGAACACAAACATGAACAAGGCAGAATAACGGTGTGAGAAAGTCACTCCGACCAGTGTGCCTGTCACAGAATCACAGAACCCTAGAGACTGGAAAGGATCTTGAAAGATCATCCAGTCCGATCTCCCCACCACAGCGGGATCACCTAGATCAAGTCACACAGGAACATGTCTAGGCAGGTTTTAAATGTCTCCAGAGAAGGAGACTCCAGACTGTCAGAGGTCTCCTTTCTCAGAGAGCTGCTCCACCTTGGATCTAAAACCTAACCTGTCCTACATGCAGTCAGGAGCACTAGATGTCCATCAGCTCCTGTCATTCTGACATGTCTCAATAATGATGGGCAAAGAGTTAACCTCTTTTTGCTTTCTGGCCCCCCACACAGGTGCACAGACAACAGCAGTCATTTCCTTTCCGTTTCCCAGCTGACACACACACTTTACTTTTGTGCTCTGACATTTTAACTCCAGGATCTCCATCTGTTCCTCCTCCAGTTCAGCTGTGCATCTCTCTCCTCTTCCTTACTAGGCTGAAAAGCATCTCTGTTTTATTAATGTGTCTGTCTGACCTAAAAGCTCCTCAACACCTGTCTGCCTTTCTCAGCTTCTAATTTAAATAACTCCAACTACTAATTTGTTTTCTCTGCCAGAATTTGCACCCTGGCTAAATGAGAATTTATTCATCCAAATATGACAGGTAGAAGAAGAAGGATCCTGCAGACCTTTCATCTAAGACAAATGTAATCCCACATTTCTAAAGCAGGAATGTTTGATGAACACATTTTTACTTCTCTCGCTGCTCACCTGCTCAACTCCAGACAGGATGGTTAAATAGCAAGAAAAAGTCAATCCTGTGGTCAGTGCAAATTAAACACCTTGTCTTTGCAGCCAAGCTCACAGTGTGAGGAAGAAAAGCCACGGTCCCAAAACCATATTTTATCTTTGCCAAGTTAGACAAAAGGTAACATCTGTGTTGGCATTAGACGGGCTCTTCATTGACCTCACTATCAGTACAGGCTGGGGGAGGAGGCAATGGAGAGCAGCTCTGAGGAGAAGGACTTAGGGTGCTGGTGGATGAGAAGCCAGCCACAAGGAGTATGCAGTTGCAGCCCAGAAGGCCAATCACATCCTGGGCTGCATCAGAAGAAGTGTGGCCAGCAGATAAAAAGAGGGGATTCTGCCCCTCTGCTCTGCCCTGCTGAGACCTCACCTGCAGTCCTACATCCAGGTCTGGAGCCCTCAGTAAAGGGAGCACAGGGACCTGATGGAGGGGGTCCAGAGGAAGCCACAAAAATGATCATGGCACTGGAGCGCATCTGCTACGAGGACAGAGGGGAGAAGCAGTTCAGCCTGCAGAAGAGAAGGATCCATCTGGATGGACCTGAGAGCAACCTTCCAGTCCCTGAAGGGGGCTACAAGAACACTGCAGAGAGGCTGTTTCCAAAGGCTTGGAGTGATAGAACATGAGGAAATGGTTTCACATGAGAGAAGGGCAGATTGAAATGGGATGTTAGGAAGAAGTTCTTGAGTAGGAAGGGGGTTGAACACGGGGGCAGTTTGTCCAGGGAGGGAGTTGAGGCCCCATCCCTGCAGCTGTTCAAGGTGAGGCTGGACAAGGCTCTGGGCAACCTGATCTAGTTGAGGATGTCCCTGCTCCCTGAAGTGAGTTGGACTATATGACCTTTGGAGGTTTCTTCCTAATTGGGTCATTCTAGGATTCTATGTTTAGCTTTCTACTGTTGGAAAAGTCATGTGAGTGATCTTACCACTTCAGCTCTCCATCGATAAGTGATGAACCCTTTTTCTCCCTCTATTTCGTAGCAATGCAGACTAGAGCATCCAGATATCAAAGGCTCTGAGTGCATACAGTTGCCCTAAGTTACAGAGCTATCAGGGCTAGGTCTCTGAAATGTAAAAAGGTATTCACAAGTTTTCTTTGATGGAGAAGCTGCAAGTGCAAAGAACCATCATCCCTCCAGAGACAGTGCATATCACAGCAGCACAAGCCAAACAGCACAGAGCCCAGTTCTACAAGCACAAAGCACTTGCCAACACATCACTAAATAGAACATCAAGGCATAAAAAATGACATTGAAATGCTAAGCACTGTGGCAGCAAATACCTCCCTCGTGATCAGTACTCAAGCTCTGTATCATCATTTGAGAAAGTCTCAGCCCTCAGCACACGTTAATGGGTCATAAATACCCAGCTGCTCAGAGACCGGTGGTTTGCCTTGCGTACAAGCTGTTCTGACATGCTTGCAAAAATGGATGAAGGGCTGCTAAAATGGCTGAGAAATAGCAGCTTACAAGCTAGTTGCCACCTACTCAGAGGACAGAAGGAGGTCAAATTCAAACTCACAAAACATCACAGGACAGAAGAAATGGAGGAGCCCTGCTCGTACTTTGAGGAAGAAGGAAGGCATTTAGTCTAGTCCCACAACAACAAACAAGTGGCAAAGAAAAGAATGGTGAGGAGGATAAAGGTCCTATCGATTCACTAAGTGACCAGCAAGATAGCGGGGAGGAAAGAAAATGAAAACTTATGTGGGACTCTTGTGGTTTTCTCCAAAAGAGAGTGGGATCACAGCTCAGCACACTGCTACAGAGGTTGTTGGTTCCTCTCTCTTCATAGTACTCATTTCTGCAGCATTCTAGTCTCTCAGAGCATTTTTCTTTGAAAGATAACACACACAGATATACAAAGAAATAAGGGCTTTGATGCTCCTCAAGCACTCAGAACACAGCAGTACAACACAGCTCCTTCTACTGAAAGCAAATAGGGGTTTCCTGAGCTCTGAACCAGCCTCTTGTTTGGCTTCAGAATATCTGAAAGACGTGCTGACTACTAGTTTTGTACCGGGCAGGTAATTAAAATTAATTCACTTAAATAAATGAGCTGAAAAGCAAGACTCCCAAGTCTTCTTGCTTATAAAAAACCCAGTAATATTTACTGCTAAAAAAAACTCCAACAAGAATCTCCACTGCTAACAGAGATTGCTGCAAGCCATGCACTTAGTATGACAGAGAGAAATACTGATGCATACCTAAAGCTTTAAAAAACTTCTGTTTTCTACTGTATGAAGCACAAAGAGGGGAAAAAAGAGCCTGTGAAGATTCATGAGTAATTCTTTCTTGTGAAACTACAAATGTCAGAGTGAGAAAATTAATTTTGCCCTATTATCTAAATTGAAATCGCTGAGATATCACAGCAAATACTGGGTAGAAGGCTTCCGCTGGTAATATCCTTCTGGATTCTTTTGAATGGATCAAGGGACACATCAGCTGTGAAAAAAAAAATGATAATGGAGAAGCATACTCTTCTTTTTTCCTCTATTAGAAAAACAAGCCAAATTAATTAGAACTTGTACTTAAACCCCATTTAGTCAGTGGCCAGGAGAGCAGAAACTCAGTTAACAAATATCCTGAGATTCAGAATGGAAGACTTTGATTAAAAACAGAAAAGTGACAAATAATTTTTTTAAAAAAGTGCCTCCTTCTCTCAAAGCATCTTCTCCTCTGATCAACCTTCTCAGAAGATAAACACTTCAGTCAAAAAGGTCAAGTCATGACTGTCATACTAATGCCCTCTGCAGCTGTGACACCAGCATTCTTCAGTTACAGCAAGATGGGAGGTAGCCTAGAGCAACTTCTGACAAGGACAACAAGCTCAATAAGCTCATCAGCAGAAGAGTGAATGAAAGAGAAACAGATGACCTGGGGTGATGCAAAATGAAGTGCAATCATTCCTGGCCATTACAGCTGGCCAAAATGACACAGCAGGCAGTGTGAGCACAGGAGGAGACAGAAGATGAATATTGCTCTCCTACCACCGTTTGATGGTTTCACCTGAGCTAATACATGCAATTAAATCAAAACAATTACGCAGAACGAGTTAAAATGCTGATCACGAACAAAGATTGGGCGTTTCCTGTTTGCTGAATCAAAGAATTTTGGGAATTGCTTGACAACACATTTGCATGACTGATCACACACAAACAGAATTATTGAGGCTGGAAAAGATCACTAAGACCATCAACTCCATGAAGGGGCTGGAAGAGTTCCCTATTCACTCATGCCACAGAAGAAAAAGGGAAAAACAAAATCCAAAAGTTGTTTGATAGTTGCCCACCTCCCCCCCCCGCAAGAAATATTATAAATAAACCCAGAAATTACAAGCAACAAAGGAAGCCAGTTAGGCATTTTGCACAGAGGGCTGCAGTGGCTAGAACCACGTGTCAGAAGACCAGCACAAGATACAAGAGCAGGTGCAAAGAGAGCACCCTTCTCAAACTGCAGCAGGCACTGGAGCTGGTGAAGTTTTCTTCAGGAAAAGCCTAACTACAAACTAGTTACTAGTAAACATCTCTGGATAAGAAGTGTAGGAGAAAGGGACCTGGGGATCCTAGTGGACAGCAGGATGATGACAAGCCAGCAACGGGCCCTTGTGGCCAAGAAAGCCAATGGCATCCTCGAGTGGATCAGAAATGGGGTGGTAAGCAAATTGAGAATGGTTCTCCTCCTCCCTCTAATTTTTCCTGGTGAGACTGCATCTGGAATATTGTGTCCAGTTCCGAGCCACTCAGTTCCAGGACACAGAACTGCTGGAGAGAGTCCAGTGCAGAGCCACAAAGATGACAAAGGGAGTGGAACATCTCCCTAATGGGGAAAGGCTGAGGGAGCTGGGTGTACTGAGTGGAAAAAAGGAGACTGAGGAGTCACCTCATTAATGTCGATAAATATGTGAAGGGTGGGTGTCAGGATGATGGAGCCAGGCTCTTCTCAATGTCATCTGGTGACAGGACAAGGGGCAATGGGTGCCAGCTGGAACATAGGAGGTTCCATGTGAATGTGAGTAGGAACTTCTTCCCAGTGAGGTGACAGAGCATTGGAACAGGATGCTCATGGAGGTTTTGGAGTCTCCTTCTCTTGATAAGTTTAAAACCCGTCTGAACGTATTCCTGCTGTGGCAGGGGTATTGGACTAGATGACCAGGATGACTATGAGCCAGCAATGTGCTCTTGTGACCAAGAGGGCCAACAGCATCCTGGGGTGGATCAGAAGGGGGGCGGTTAGCAGATCAAGAGAGGTTCTTCTCCCCCTCTACTCTGCCCTGGTGAGACCACACCTGGAGTATTGTGTCCAGTTCTGGGCTCCTCAGTTCAAGAGGGATGTGGAGCTGCTGGAGAGGGTCCAGCGTAGGGCAACGAAGATGATGAAGGAGGTGGAGCACCTCCCTTATGAGGAGAGGCTGAGGGAGCTGGGTCTCTTTAGCTCGGAGAAATGGAGACTGAGGGGTGACCTCATTAATGTTGATAAATATTTGAGGGGTGGGTGTCGGGAGGATGGCGCTGGGCTGTTTTTGGTGTCATGTAGTGTTAGGACGAGGGGCAATGGTTGTAAGCTGGAACATAGAAGGTTCCACATCAACCTGAGAAGGAACTTCTTCACAGTGAGGGTGACGGAGCACTGGAACAGGCTGCTCAGGGTGGTTGTGTAGTCTTCTTCTCCAGAGATATTCAAGACCTGCCTGGATGTGTTCCTGTGTGACTTGGTCTCGGTGATCCTGCTGTGTCAGGCAGATTGGACTAGATGATCTTTCGAGGTCCCTTCCAATCCCTAATGATTCTGTGATTTGATGATTCTGTGATCTCCTGCAACAATCTTTCTGCCCATTTATTGAACCCCTCCAGGGATGGTGCCTCCCGCCCCTCCCTAGGCAGCTTGTTCCAAGGCCTCCTCACCTTTCTGGAAGTTTTTCCTAAGATCTAATCTGAATGTCTTCCAGCACATCTTGATGCATTTCTTCTCGGCCTTGGTAGCTTATGAATAGAATCCTGTTTCATATGAACCATCCTATCAGTAGTGTAGGCCTGTCCTATACTCCATGTGGTCTCTCAAAGGCACAGCTATAGACTTCAAAGTTCTGCAGTTCAATTCACTTGATCTTCTTTTCTCTCTACAATGACGGCAGTGTTTATAATCTGTCTGCAGGGCCCTTGCAGATAGGAAAACAAACACGGCATGACCACAGTACTACAAACAAGGTACCCAATAGTAGCAGTCAAATTTCACCAGTCTAATTAGCATTAAATCGTTGGGCCAATCAAGTGAAACTCACAGAACATTAGGGATTGGAAGAATACTTTTACCAGAGTGTCCAAATAATAGTTGTCCTTATAGCTTCATCAGGGTATCCAAACAATAGTTTCCCATATCTCCCCCCTTTTCTTTAAACAAAGCTTGTACAAATTGTTCTAACATCATTCACAAGTGTTCTAGCAACCATGAAATAACATGATTAGAAAACGTCATTGAATACATTCCTTTGAACTCCTCACACCCATTGCCCTGAACCAACAGTAGAATGTCAGTGGTAGCTCGATATTGTAACAGGGCATGTCGTACGCTTTTGATGTCAGTAAGCATTTCCAATATCATTTGTGAGTTTATATTAAATTCTTTTAAACTCCAAGAAGCTAATTTCTTAAGTTGATTATAATTTGCTGCAGCAGCACTGCCAGGAACAAAAAAAACTAAAGCAACAAATGAGAAGGTAGACATAAATCCCACCCTATGTAGAATCCATTATTCTCAGGTCAGGGGAGCCAATCAAACACACATGAAATGGATCTCCAGGGGTAGCTAAAGACAAAATTCATTTTCACCAGTCAGATTTTGCCCAGGTTACCCACATGTTGTTTCTTGGATCTAAATGTAAAACAGACCCTGTACGGACAGTAATGGTCATGAATACAGAAAGGATAAATACTAATGCCATCATACAACCGTCCCTTGACATGGTCATCATCTGTCGCCATTGCATGCCGCAGTCTTTGGCAGGGCATCTATTTCAATGTCAGGCTGACCTCATTAACGTTGATAAATATGTGAAGGGTGGGTGTCAGGAGGATGGAGCCAGGCTCTGCTCGGTATCATCTAATGATCGGACAAGGGGCAACGGTTGTAAACTGGAAAAGAGGAGATTCCACATCAATATGAGAAGAAACTTCTTCCCAGTGAGGGTGACAAAGCACTGGAAGGGGCTGCCCAAGGAGGTAATGGAGTCTCCTTCTCTGGAGACTCCATTTAAAATCCACCTGGACATGTTCCTGTGCAACTCAGTCTCGGGGATCCTCGGGGGAGAGGGATCTTTCAAAGTCCCTTCCAATCCCTAATGTTCTGTGATTCTGTGATCTCTAGCTGTAAGAGCAGTGTAAGATGAGACAGCAACACATACTCTTCATGCATCCATCTAAAAAGCCCTGGTAAAACAAAGCAGGTATTTGCATGACAGCAGCAACAAGTACATTGACCAAATGAATGAAGCTATTTCATAGCTGATCCTGGCATTAAAGGTAAAGTCAGTTATTAAAACAAATTGATGGCTCTGTCCTGGTTTTAGGGCCAATGGCAGAAACCTCACAGGACAGATCCTTTTTAATAGGAGAATTTTAGAATAAGAGAGAGATCAGGTGATTGGAATAAAATGAGAGAAAATAAGAGGGATAATGAGAGGAAAGAGGGTACAAGAGGAGAAAGAACTGATGTATAAAGAAATAACACGACTGAGCTCAGTCTGGACAGCTGCCAGGCCAGTGGCAGCAGCCAAGTGCCAGAGGTAGGGAGAAGCAGCATGAAGGGGCATGGCCCCAGAGCAACTGGGGCCAGCGGGAAGGCTGCAGTCCTGGAGCAGGGCCCAGAGGAAAACTGAAGCCAAAATGGAGTCAGGGCACTCAAGGCAGCCAAGGCTGCAAGGGTGAAATGCAGAGTCGAAAAGGAAGAGTGTAGCAGCTCCAAAACACCCCGTTAGCAGCGGTGTCTGCCTTCCCCTCTCCATCCCTTCTTCCCAGAACTCCCTCACATACAGCATCTGGGTTCCCTTAAAGCCTTCCCCCCAGCAACCTCCCCTCTCACCCACTGGCACTGCTGCCAAACCACTCTAGGTGGAAACAAGACAGGGAATGGGTAAGAACTATAACAACTTAAATATGCTGACCTAACACACTCTGGAATCATTTTGACCTTCAAATGGCTTCAGCACATTTACATAGACCTAGATAAACACCCTTTAGCCTGTAAAGCTATTCAAGTGTATTCAGAAGGTTCAGCCAGACATTCCTTGCCTTGAATTTTGAAGCCACAATGAGCAAGGGGGTTTTTAGCAAGTGCTGGTGGGTTCAACATGAAAGCCATAAGCTTTTCCTTTGAGCACTCGAGTGTGTTTCATCAGCCTAGATCCAGGAAAGGCTCGATATTAAGTGTCCTGCATGGAAGGTGGATTTGTATTAGCTGCACTGCACTACAAGTACAGGTACTAGGATTAACAGTTACCAGGGCTGCTCAGACACCAGGGACCATGAAAACTCATCAGTTCAACTGCTTTATCTAAGGCAATTAGCTTTGCTAAGAGGCCAAGTTTGTTAGCTCAGAGTGATGGTGTGCTTACAGCACCGGATTTATTCAAGACCTCGTGTGTTACCTTTGTGGAGATCTGTGATGAGCCACATGAATACATAAATCTACTCAGGAAACAACATATTATATTTTGCTGCAAGACTTCAAATGACCTCAGAGGATGCTGCCCACCATTATCACTATCTTCAGAGTAACCACACACCAGGAGCACAAAGAAGCTGACAAGAAAAAGAAAGGAGCTGGCTTTAGACTAAAGAAATGGTAAGGACCTACTTGCAGTCAGTCTTCCTAGAAATCACTTCTTTTTTCAAGTCTTACTGTTCCCTCAGCAAAGTCACGCACAACCCAATATACTTAGGTTAAGGCAGGTGAATATTTATACCTACTTTACACATCATGTTTGCCCATCATCTCTAGAAGAGCTTGAAGATTTTTCTGCCCTCTAAAAATTAAGAGAAATGCATGAGGGTATCACTTTCTCCTCCTCTACCCCATGACTTCTGGAAGTCGGTGACCGTCAGAGGTGACCTAAACACATGAGAAGCATTTTCTGTAACTATGAGTGCTAGAGTGTGTTAATGATGAGGCCTTCCACTGATTTCCTGCAGCCTAATAAGTAAAACAGAATGAATGTCACACTTATTTCACCAAATATAAATACAGACAGTATATGGGGCTCCTGAAAGAGAACATGAACAAAGGGACTGGTTACAAAGGCCTGGCGTGCAGGATGAGGGGCAACGGTTTCACATGAGAGAAGAGCAGATTGAAATGGGCTGTTAGGAAGAAGTTCTTGAGCAGGAAGGGGAGTTGAACACTGGGACAGGTTGCCCAGGGAGGGAATTGAGGCCTCATCCCTGGAGCTGTTCAAGGTGAGGCTGGACAAGGCTCTGGGCAACCTGATCTAGTTGATGATGTCCCTGCTCCCTCCAGGGGGGTTTGAACTAGATGACCTCTGAAGATCCTTTCCAACCCAGGACATTCCAGGATTCTACAATGTATTGCAGGTGATGCTTTGCCCAGAACAGCAGGGATAAGGACTCAGAATAGATCTAGAAGAACAACTTTTAAAGGACCAGAAAACAGAAAAGAGAAGTCAAGGGTCCTCACTCCCTGTCACCTGGTTGCTAGTTCTTAACTTGAAATCAGTAAACTTTACATACTTACTAAGGAGCAACACATGCCAGAGGACAGATTGCTTAATTTTCACATCTTTTTAATGCTATTAAGTAAGAATGATAATTAAAGACCATTTCCTTGGCCTCTTGTTCTGTACTCTCCACAGAGAAAGGAGTGCCAGGTGGCAGTACCTCTGAGGTCAGCAGAAGAGACCACCACTAATTGAGCTTTAGTAAGCTAAACACGCTTTGACGCCGTATGTTGCTCACCAAATGGTTTCTCAAGTGCAGTAATAAGCACCTTTTTCTAGCCCTGGATTTAGATGAGAAAAATGTTAGGTGTCTCAGAGTGCTAGATAAATAAATAAATAGATTGCAGTTCTGATCTGTGTCTGTCACACACACACGAGACCACTGTGTCACACCACTCACTTTTTAACTTGTTCTGTGATGTACTTCTCAACCTCAGGCATCCTTCTACATCTCGCTGTGGAACGTGTGACCTTGGAAATTAAACCCAAAGACAAAAATCCCCATAACTTTTGTAACTCTGTAGCTGTCTTTGAAAGATAGGGAAAGCAGGAAGGAAACCCAGTCGGTCACCTTTATACCTCGAAAAGATTTATACCTGACCCAAAGCTTTGAGCAGGAATTATCTTCCCTCTGATTAAAGGCAAGGAACTTATAGTCTGAAAGTAAAAACCAAAGGGAAAACTTATTCCGTGCAAGAACCCTGAGAGTATTTTTGCCACTGCTTCAGTTGTTCTCATACTGCAAGGGGAAAAAGAACCATCACAAAAGCACCCCCCAAACAAACATGTTGCCATCGATCACTCCCTATTTCAGTGGTAATTCACAACCTCCTAAACACGTTGTGTGTCCACACTCCTTCAAAACCATCAGATCTGGAAAGAAGCCAGGCAGCTGCCATGATCCACAACACAGTCGATAGGAAACAGCTAACGTAATCCCAGTTAGTTAGAGAGCTGCTTGCATTTATATTGTGTTATTATCTCCTGCCATGATCATCTTTTCTGAATATTTTATCCAAGCACTAACACATCTCCAGTTTCTCCCTGAAGAACAACCCTTAACAACCCATTCCACAACATCTGTCAGCCACACAGACCGCAAGGATGGTGTTTTCAACACAGCCATGTAATCCCATCTGCTGGAAATAACTGGCTGCACTGAAAGTCATTGGTTTCTGAAGAGCTCCCTAGGACTTGACAAATCCACACCAGAGAGCCATGTGGGTGTTCACTGAAGTACTGAGGACTGCTAATGGTGATGCTTAGCTTCCGTCCTCCTGCCCTTTACAAAGGATCCCTCCTGATGCTGCAGTCCTGGTTGACAAACAAGTGAAAGATTTCCTCACCAGTCTCTCAGCAGACCCTCCACAAATAAAACGCACACAGGAGCATAAAACACACTCCCACACATAAATCCTGAACACAGAGTTACATACCCATAATATAAAGCAAAAGGTCCCTCTCCTGCGTAGGAATCTCCTATGGAAGTGCAATAACTGACTGTAGTGAGCTTTTTGCTGCTCTTCGAATGCAAGCTGCAGTACATAAAGATTTTAGGGTTAGATTTTAGAGTGGACATGCCTGTGTCCGCCTACTCCATGAGTTAAATTAACAAGGAAATCAAAAAAGTAGGCTGAAGGCTTTAAACTGAAGGAATGCAGATTTTTATTAGATACAAGGAAGAAGTTCCTCAGTGTGAGGGTGGATGATGAGCCACAGGAACAGGTTGTGCAGGGAAGCTGTGGATGCTCCACCAACAGCTGTGTTCAAGACCAGGTTGGATGGGGCTCTGGGCAGCCTGGCCAGTGGAATATGTCCCTACCCTTGGCAGGGCATTTGGAACTAGATGATCTTTAACCACCCTTTCCAACTCAAATTATTCTATGATTCCATGACTGTGACACACCACAGGATGCTTCAGCTCTGACTAAGCTTCCTGGCAGGGAACACAAGCAGAGGCAACCCCAGCTAATAAGGAATTATCATAGCCATTTCCAGAAAAAGCTGATTTTTAACCAAACTAGTTTCATTTCAAATTTTTCCTCTTCAGAAGACAAGACTGAGTCCAGCTATTTTTCACTGATTAAAAATATGACCAAGGTTTTCTGAAGAATTTTAGGAAAATTTTCCAAAAGTGCTGCTGTTTTTCACCAGTCCCCACTATTAGCACTGGACACATGAGTTACCAATGTACTGACTCTACATTCCAGCTAAAAATGCTCCACACTCCAAAGAACTAGCACAAAAATGGATGCCAGTATCACCCAATACCTCCCAAGCCAAACAGTGCAGGGATGCAGTGCCTGAAGCCATGCCAGCATCATTTTTACAAACAATAAGGAGTCTGATGGAAGAGTTTATGTGCAGAACAGTAACGCTTCCATCTGCTGTGCTCTCCCTCAGCCAAGCAGAAGGGCTTTTGTCACACCTTTCCTTTCAATTACACTTTCAGCCTTCACAAAGCAGAGTCTCGTCCCTGTCCAGGCTGGGACACTGAACTTCTCTCCCTATTCCCCTACTGTCACCCCATGGACTCCTCATCTCACCCACATCACCCCATTGGCCAGAGCAGGGCACTCAGTGCCACAGCCAGGCTGTCCTTAAACACCTCCAGGGATGCAGACTCCGCCCTGGGCAGTCCAGTCCGGGCCCTGATCACCCTTTTGATCCAAGACTTGGATCAAAATTTATTACCTGAAAACCACTGGATATTATCCATCGGCAAAGGACATTTTAAAAGCCACTATATCCACGGAAGGGTTGCTGGTCTTGGAATGGGGATAGTTCAACCCTGCAGTATACTTTGTTCTCAGATTAGCGGCCAATTCTGTTCAAAATGTCCTTTACAAAAGCTCGTGCTACAGGCTGCAAAGAATGCAAAGAGGAAAAATATACAAGACCAAGTGCCTCCAGAGCTAGTTTGGCAATGTCTATCCAGACTGAAGGAGTCTGCATTAGGAGTCACAGCAGGTTAATCTGTATGCCATACTCTGCATTCCACTTCAGATCTCCAGCCCTGTCCCACACACATGAGCCCCAAACTGCTTTCACTGTCCATCTGGAAGCAGAGCAAAACAAACACGAGTCCAGGAGCACTGCACTGCCCCAGGTCCATTAAGCAAAACTCAAAGAATATGAATAATTTAATACAGGACTCACAGGAAACATTTATGTTGGAAGTGCTTCTCTGTAACCTCAAAAATTGTACAGACGGAAGAGCTCACTGCTGTTTTTCTAAGGCTGAGAATGAAACTATCTGACCTGTCCAGACTCCAGAATAATTACCAACCGGCAACTTCTCAGACACCACGCGGTATTTTCAAGTGTTCTTTGTATTTCTTTTCAATTCCTGCCCTTAACTACTGTTGCTCATTGTGAATGAGCTGTTACCCTTTACTCTGAAAGCAACTGAGCATCAGTGCTGTCTGTGAAATGCCTTTGTACATCATTGCACATTACACACCTCTCTACATGACTACCTGGTCTGGTGAGTGATGTCCTGCTTGTTGCAGGGGGTAGGACTAGATGACCTTTGGAGGTCCCTTCCAACCCTATGATTCTATTTCCTCCAAAAGCACCTGCTAACCAAAACAACTTGTTGTGAATAAGCCCTGCTGCATGTTGTGGTGTACGAGGTGTGACTGTGCACATTGACATCCCAAGAGTGCACATGACTGCATGTGTGTGTGTGTCTGCAGGCAGAGCCACAGCCACAGGCTGCATGTCACAATTGCCTAGAATGGCCTGAGCTGGAAGGGACCTCCAAAGGGCAACTAGCCCAGCAGGTTTGAAAATAACTGACACAGTGGTTATTTACACTTCCTACATGACTGAGGTAACAGAAAAGTCACTGTGTTTGCTTTGTACCTCCAAACCACCGTGCCAGTCTGAGGGTTTTATACAGGTGAAAGAGGAAAACTTAACACAGAAAAAGCAACGGCCAATCCATACATTTCACACAAGTTCTGCCTCCGGGATTCATTATCTCTGTCCATACAGACCTGACACTGTTCTGGTTTTAACACATCTGTGTAAAGGAAGAGAAATCGTGAGCAAGCACCAGTGTCAAAATTGCTGTGGCACGGATCTGGTCTCAGAGATCTTTTCAATTCAGTGTTAGCAAATACTCACAGTAACTGGGAAGAATCGGCTTTTAGGCCAATTGAAAAGGGGCTTTTAAGGTCACTTCTCATTCATTACCCTGTTCTCTGAAAATTCTTCAGGAAGAAAGCCATTTGCAAACAATTCAGTCTATTTTTTACTTTCATTTCATCTAATTATGCAGACTGCTGACTAGTACAAACCAATTCACCACACAGTCTAACAAGGGTGCTGTTACTGGCAAACCACTTCAGCTGAGACACCTATGCTGGCAATCTGCCTGCAAACAGCTGTGAACTTGCACAAAAAAAAGAAGACTGCTTCTGTCACCTTTCCACTGCAAGAGCTCTTCATGGGCCTCCTGCTCCATGACCTTCCCTGGCATCAAGGTCAGATCTGCAGTTCCTTGGATCCTGCCTCTAGCCCTTCTCATGGAGGAGGGTCACATACGCCAGTCACCAACTGCTTCAGATATCCTAGAAGAGGATGACAAGCACTGCCAGCACCACTGGGAGCAGAGCAACGAAGATGATGAAGGAAGTAGAACACCTCCCTTGTGAAGAAAGGCTGAGAAAGCTGGGTCTCTTGAGCTTGGAGAAACAAAGACTGAGGGGTGATCTTATTAATATTTATGCATATGTGAAGGGTGGGTGTCAGGAGGACAGAGCCAGGCTCTTCTCAGTGGCATCTAATGATCGGACAAGGGGCAATGGGTGTAAGCTGGAACAGAGAAGGTTCCACATCAATATGAGAAGGAACTTCTTCACAGTGAGGGTGACAGGGCACTGGAAGGGGCTGCCCAGGGTTGTGGAGTCTCCTTCTTTGGAGATGTTTAAAACCCACCTGCACATGTTCCTGTGTGACTTGGTCTAGGTGATCCTGCTCTGGCAGGGGGTTGGACTAGATGATCTTTTGAAGTCCCTTCCAATCCCTAATGTTCTGTGATTCTATGAATCTCATCCAGCTCCACAGACCTGTATGTGCCCAAGCAAGTGCAGCAGGTCCCTAATCATTTCAGAGAGGCTTCATTCTGTTCCACTTTTCCTGTTGTCCAGCCAGGGGGCTGGGTACCAACCAAACAACTTATTAAGGACAGAGGCAGTAAGTACCACAGCTTTTTCCTGATCTTTGTCACTGTTCTCCCTTGCATCCAACAAAGGATGGAGATTGTCCTTAGCCCTCCTTTTGATGCCAACATCTGTACGAAAATAGTTTTAATTCTCTTCTATGGCAGTGGCCAGACTAAGTACTCGTTGGGCTTTATAATCCTCACCTTTTCCCTGCATAACCTCAAAACATCTTTGTAGTCCTCTTGCATTGCCTACCACTTCTCCCAAAGGCCATAAATCCCTTTCTTCTCCTCTGACTTCAAGCCAGAGTTTTTCTTGCATGCTGCAAGAGTGAGCCCTTCTGTCTAGTTGCTTTTCAGCTCTCAGAGCCTTCGCTGTACGGCAGGTGGAAAAGAACTGAAGCGGTTTGATTATGCCTGCAGGAAAACAATAGGCAGCTCAATTAAGAAAAAAATGGATGTAATTCAATTGAGGTGGGATTTGCTGCTTGAGGTAATGATTCATTAAAACACTGAACTGCTGTGCACAAACTGAGCAGAGAATTGGGAGAGACGAGTTCATACCTCTTCACTAGAACACTCACAACTCAAAAAAGGACCCTACTTACCCATGTCACCTCCTTACACACACAAGAACACCATCTCATAACCCCCCTCATTCTCCCCGTAACCATAATTCTCTCATTCTCTCCTCATAACCACAAAATCAGAACTTAGCCCAGAGACTCCCTTATGCAAGTACAGTTTGAATCCAAACACTGGACAAACTGAGCACAGAGGCAAACCAATCCTCTTATTTCCTAAACTTAGGAAAGCAGGAAAGGAACCTACACAAAATAGCTCTTCATTCCTCTATATTATTTCCTAGTAAGGTCAGCTTAAACAAACCGCATTTATAAATAAACTGGATCAAACAAAACTGCATAAAGATCTTGTGTATGTCAACAGCGTCCATCTTAGAGCCTAAAAGTTTTTGCCAGTTATGCTTCAAACACAACACCTTTGGAAGGAAGCAGGGTAACCAGCTAGATGGTTCACGTTGGCATAAGTCACATACGCTCTGCCACTGGCCATGGTACACAACTGGAAGGAGGTAGGGTTGTTGAATGCACATTGTGATTCTGGGATTCAACCTCAAATAAAGCAGGGAAATGGAAAATCACTTCAAAACTAATTCTCACAGGAAACATTCCTGGCAAAACTCAGCGATACAGCCAGGGACAGAGTAAAGGGAAGCCTACTCTGTTCCTGTGTGGGACACGAGAGTAACTGCAGACTTAATAGGTATTCTCTTTTGAGAATGATCAGTTGAGAAAGCATTAATCAGATCTCTCTCCAGGTGTGTGCAGGCTGCCTAGTGTGTGATGCACAACGAACACATTTTAAATCCAGGCAGTTCAACAGGACATGCAAGATGTGAACTTTGCAATACTTCATCTTGCAGCATTTGAAAGTACCCGAGTCAGTGTGCTGTGAACATACCTCATAGCATCATTAGGGTTAGAAGAGACCTACAAGAGCATCAAGTCCAACCATCAACCGAACCTCACCCCGCCCACTAAACCCTGTTCCCTAGGGCCACATCTATGTGTTTTTTGAGCTCCTCCAGGGATGGTGATTCCCTTCTCCCTGGGCAGCCTCTTCGAACCTCTGACCACTCTGTCAGGGAAGAAAACTTTTCCTGGTGTCCAACCTAACCCACTCCTGGCACCACTTGAGGCCATTTCCTCTTGTCCTATTGCTAGTGACTTCGGACAAGAGACCAACCCCCACCTCCCTACACTCTCCTTTCAGGTAGCTGCAAAGCACAATAAGGTCTTCTTCAGCCTCTTTTTCTCCACCCTCAACAACCCCAGTTCTTTCTACCTCTCCTCATCAGACTTGTCCTCCAGGACCTTCACCAGCTTCATTGCTCTTCTCTACTCCGCTTCCAGGCCCTCAAAGTCTTTCTTGTATTGAGGTGCTCAGAACTTCCCCAGGACTCAAGAAGAGGCCTCACTAGTGCCCAGTACAGTGGGAGAATTACAACCCTAATCCTGCTGGCCACACTATGTCTGATACAGGCCAGGAAACTGTTGGCATTCTTGGCCACCTGGGCACATTGCTGGCTCCTGTTCGGCCTCTGTCAATCAACACCCCCAGGTCCTTTTCCACCCAGCAGCTTTCCAGCCTCTCAGCCCCAAGCTTGCAGCATTGCTTGGGTCTGTTGTGACCTAAGTGTAGGACCTGGCACTTGCCTTGCTAAACCTCACACAATTGATTCAGTCCATTAATCCAGCCTGACCAGGTCCCTCCCAGAGCCTTCCTACCCTCCAGCAGATCAACACTCCCACCCAGTTTGCTGAGGGTGACTTCAATGCCCTCATCCAGACCATTTATCGAGATGGCTGTACCTGTGAGTAGCAGGAATATAATGGAACTGAAACACAACTCAACAGACAGAGAGTCAGAGATTTTGAAGTTTGAAAAGGACTGTTACAACTCTCTAGTCCTCTGTACAATCAAGATTTTCAGGCCACCATTAAATCCTCAGTGTGATGACATGATTGCAACGGCAGTACCCACTGCACTATAATTAAACTAGCAGATGTCTGAAGAACTTGCTAAATTAAAAATAAAAGTGACATTAAACTGAAAATAAAATAACAGATAACACACAAGACATTAAGAAAGTCACCTCCTTAGACTAATGGATTCCACTAAAGACCATCAAAACCACTGAAGTGGAAAGAGAGGATGATGAAAATGCAATAAATCTGGAGTAAAGACAGAGCAGAGACACCCACCTCCGAAACTATCACCACTGCTCTTTTGTGTGAAAGAATCCTCACACAGAGGAAAACAGGGGGAAAAAACTGAAACTGATGGTAAACCCTTTCACACCTTCATCAGATAAATGTTTTGGAATAAAATAAAGAAAAAGAAGGAGAAAGTATTTGAGAAAGCAATAAGAAAAGCAAACTCCACACAGGTTCCCTGTGCAGCCTGTGTGCTGTGCTAATGACTTGCTGCCATCTACAAACTGAGCTCCATTATTACTTGGATGCTCAACAATTTCCAAGCAAATGGATTCAGCCCCTTGTATTATTGACAGAAGATATTAGCACTAAAGCTGACATGTTCCACATATTAAAAAAACCCAAACAAACAGCCACATAACTTCATGCCTGAAGGCAAATTCATCTAAAGCAACCTGGTAGTGACAATCTCTCAGCTCTTCACATGGTTAGTGACTGACATTCACTTGCTTGAGCATCTCTCTCAACCACTGTGTCTTTTCATCGCGCCTCCTCATACCTCAGAGTGATTCTGAGAGCAGTAGTTGTTTAAAGGGGAGGGTTAGGTTGGATATTATGTTGGATATTGCAGAAAGAGGGATCAGACACTGGAATGGAATGCCCAGGGCAGTGGTGGAGTCCGCAATCCTGGAGGTGTTGAAGGACAGACTGGCTGTGGTGCTTAGTGACCTGGTTTGGCTGCTGTGGTGATGTCAGATCCTGGTCTGGGCTGGATGAGCTCAGAGAGCTTTTCCAGCCTCAGTGATTCTGGGATGTTGGCCATCACTATGCAGGCACACAGCTCGTGCTGGGCACCATGTGCTGGACCATTAACCAGATCAGAAGTGCATCTTCATAGTAAAACAGAACTTATTTCTTAGATAACCATCTTACACAGAAAACAGAGCAAGGAATTTCTGTTAGGATAGTAGCCCTCGAGCCCTGCCGAAGTCACAAGGACAAGTCAGTAAGTGAGTGGATTAGCACTCTTGCTTTCTTTCTTGAAAGCAAAGCTTGGATGGACCACTAGCAGGTCAGTTTTCAGCCCAACACAAGACAGTAGTATTGTGATTTAAGGACTGCTACACACTAGCATACTGAGTAAATTGTCTTCCCTAGCTTAAGATGCTCTGCTTCTTAATGTGAGTCTTATTAATGGAACAAACTGGGTTTGTTCTCTGCTGCCAAAGCAGAACCATTTCAAGGCAAAATATTTCTGATTCCTGGCGTATTGTGAAGGCTAGAAACAGGCTTTTAATGTTCATTAAGTAGTGAAGAATGACATTACCCAGAGACAGCATTGTAACATAAATCAGCCCAATTTGTGACCTACAAGCCAGGCAGTTACAAATCAGAAATTACCTATGTTCTTGTCACAGCTGTAAGAGTTTTACAAGCAGAGCGCTCTGCTCTGCTGAGCCAGAGCAGGGAGAGGGGGTCCCCTCCATCAAACCCAGGCAGCTAAAAGACATGTAAGCGGGAGCAGCTTTCAAGCCACTCTTCACAGTCAAAGGAGACAAAAAAAGGGTTTCTAAAGCAAATCAGAGGACCTTTCTCCAAGGAGAGTAAATACAAGCTAAGATGGTCAGTCACTTAAATGCAGAAAGGAGACAGAGGAGTAACCTCACTGATGTTTAGAAATATGTAAACTGGCTGCAGCACAGAAGCCAGAGAGTAGTGGTGAATGGCAGAGTCTAGTTGGAGGCCTGATTCCAGTGGAGTCCTGCAAGAGTCAGTACTAGGACCAGTACTATTCAATCTATTCATTAATGACTTGGATGACGGATTAGAGTGCACAGTCAGCAAGTTTGCTGAAGACACAAAGCTGGCCAATATCCCAGCAGGCTCTGCTGCCATGAAAAGAACCTCCAGGATCATCAAATCCAGCCCTCAGCCCAACATCTCCCTAACCCCTACTTTTTGTTTGTAACCAGTAGCCTCAGAAGACACAACACACAGACATCTTCACCCACTTGTACAGACCTTCCTCATGCAAGATGGTTATTATGAGCTTCCATTTCATACTCTGGGAAGAAACTGTAATGCAGAGCTGTACATCCGCATGGCTGCTGGCAAACAGTTTGCAATGGGATTACCAAGGAGTACAAAAGCACCTAGCTATGGAAAACGGGGACTCTCTCCCCTGGATAACCACCTCTCTTACAAATATCAGTAGAAAGCAGTAGTCAAAACAAATGGAGAAAGGTTCAACCAGGAAAAAATATTGAATATGTTGGTAGTTAAAGGACAGACAAAATCCCAGCAATTAACTATATGAGGGTGAGTCCATTAAAAACCCAAGAGAGGCAAGTAATCATTTTCTGAGGTTTTATGAACAAGGTAGAGAAAAATCTCCGCTGAAATAAAGTACTGCTGGGGCCACCTGCCAAATATAACAAACAGTGAAGGTAACAGTGGGAAAATCAATCTTCAACAACAGGATACATGTAAAATGTCCAGGGCAGGGTACCAGCAAAGCTGTACGGACCAGGAAAACCACAGGAAGCCAAACAATCTACCTTGCTAGAAGAGGTTAGACTGTCAGCCTTGACAGAAATTGAAAGAGAGCAGTTATCATTCAGGACACAAGAAACTGCCTAACAGCAACTATCCCATAGGGCATGGAAACTACCTACCCCAGCTCATTTCTGCTGCTCTCTCACAGGGGTTATTTATGGGCAACTGGTTAAAACATTATTTATGGAGTTTCAAGGATTAGGGTTAAAGAGATAAAAGGGTACGCGTGCCAAGTTCAAAAAAGCCAACAGTGTTGTCAGAAGGACTGTGAGACCACAGTGAGCCATGGACCTGACCACAGCCTCCATCCCCTGTTCCCCCTCTGCACTGGAGGTAGAAGAATCAGGCTGGGGAAGAAATGAGGGGTAGCATGGCTGAGAGAACTGGGGTTATTTAGTCTAGAGAAGAGGAGGCTGAGAGGATACCTTATTGCTCTCTGGAACTACCTGAAAGCAGGATGCAGGGAGGCTGGTGCTGGTGTATTCTCCCAAATGAATAATGATAGGATGAGGGGAAATGGCCTCAAGTTGCATCAGGGGAGGTTTAGATTGGATCTTAGGAAGAAGCTCTTTACTCAGAGAGTGGTTGGGCACTGGAACAGGCTGCCCAGGGAGGTGATGGAGTCCTGATCGCTGGAGGTGTTTAAAAACCAAGTAGCTAGAGCACTTGAGGCCATGGCCTAGGAGTTAGGGAGATGTTGGGATGAAGGCTGGACTTGATGATCCAGGAGGTGCTTTCCAGCCAGGATGACTGTATGATTCTATGATTTAAGAATCAGCTGTGTGGTGCTGGGTTTAAACCCTGTTCCTGCAGCGTCATTAGACTTTGAACCCAAGCTTGTGAAGTGCTGCACAAAAGGCCATCAACTATCTGACTAGCGTATGGGTCACTGGGGCTTCTGCTTTTGGGAAAAGAGGAACAAAGTCAAATTTAAAAACATTTTCTTTGCAAGAAAACAGCTTCTCTGCCGTGCAAGTCAGAACTGAAAGGGTAGCCCTTGTATGTCCCTCTCCTGGTGTATTTGTTCACCGAGAGGAGAGATCTGTATCTTCTGAAAGGAATAGCATAAGTTTAGTATCAGTACTTAACACTAGAGGCCTGGCATAACGAAGGGATGAGCTATGGAGTAAGGGATAGTGACACACACATCTCAGGCATGAGCACGCTCCATTTCTCACGGGAAGGACGACTGCTTTCTTCAGAAATGTCACAGATGCATCAAACTGGAACCTCTCCAGTAAGAGCTGAGTAGTTATCTTGTTTGCACTCTCCATATAGAGAGACATATCACCGATACAGATGCATACACATGCTATTTCTATGCTACCTGTGTTTCTTTGCTGTTTAATAACTACATTGCTTTAGCTCTATAGCACTTCTCATGCAAAAGACAGGCTCATTAGCCATATGTGGCAGGGCTGAGAATTGAATTCTGGCCATAGAAATATCTTTCACCTCTTCAGAGAAATCTACCCAGCATACACATCACCCACCCAGCACACACATTTATTTTTTTCACTCATAGTGAAGAACAGGTGCTTCACTGATATAAATTTGATAGACCAGCCTGTGTCAGGAATTACAACAAGATTCAGACCCAGGCCAGGAAAAATTATGTCCTGTACAGTTGTCAAGGTAACAGCATCCTTATGTTTTCTAGCTACAGAGGAGTTCTGCTAACTCAAATGTATTCCTTTCGGGAAGTTCTTCTTGGCTGGTTTATGGTTAGACTGTGATGTACTCACAGATATTGTGTCCAGTTCTGGGCCCCTCAGTTCCAAAAGGACACAGAACTTCTGGAGAGAGTCTAGCGCAGAGCCACAGAGATGATGTAGTGGAGAATCTCCTTGATGAGGAAAGGCTGAGGGAGCTGAGTCTCTTCAGCTTGGAAAAAAAGGAGAATGAGAGATGACCCCATTAATGTTGATAAATATGTGAAGGGTGGGTGTCAGGAGGATGGAGCCATGCTCTGCTCAGAGGCACCCAATGATAGGACAAGGGGCAATGAGTGTGAGCTGGAAGAGCAGTGGTTCCATATCAATGTGTAAAGGAACTTCTTCCCAGTGAGGGTGATGGAGCACTGGAAGGGGCTGCCCAGGGTCTTTGTGGTGTCTCCTTCTCTGGAGATGTCTAAAACCCACTGGACACGTTCATGTGTGACTTGATCTAGGGGATCCTGCTGTGGCAGGGGGAGTGATCTTTCAAGGCCCTTTCTAATCCCTAATGTTCTGTGATTCTATAATCCTGCTCTGAAGACACTGAACATGTTCAATTTACTGAACACCAGCCCAACTATTGGAAAATAATTCACACAACCAAAGAGGGATCGTGATGCTGATAGAAACAAGACCAGTCTCCCCTCTAGCCAAGGAAAGGGGACAGCTTGCTTTAGCACATTATTGGGAGGTGAAAGCATTTGCTGATGAAATGAAGAAGTGGATAAAATCTAGCAGCACTAGGATACCAAGAGCAGCCATCCCTCTCAGTAGCCACATAGATCTAGTACCATTACCAAAGATCTTTGCTCTTCAAAAACAGGGAACTAAACTACAGCCTTGGACCCCTCCAAAGCTTTATTCACCTACTAGACCATTTGCTAGGAGAAGAGACCCTCAGGTAGGTGTGAGGTCACAAGATGACAGAATAGCCACGTTACTAGGCGGTGACTGACACATATTCTGCCTCAAAGCATTTCCTTCAGCCTAGATCTTGGAATGGAAAGACCTCTCCCTAGTCCCAGTGCTGCCCGGCAGCTCATTTGTCATCCCATGACCCTACACAACTGCTCAGCAGAGCTTAGACCAAACAGCAAACAAATGCCAAGCTGGGCTCCAGCACTGCTGGTAGCAGAATAAAACAAGACCAAGGATGAAAGCGGGATGTTGGTGCTCACGCACAGCACCTGGCTTATCCAGACCACATGAAGTATAGGAGAGGCCTACACTACTGATAGGATGGTTCATACAAATCAAGGTTCTACTCATAAGCTACCAAGGGCGAGAAGAAATGGGATCAAGGTATACTGGAAGACATTCACTTGAATCTTAAGAAAATCGTCCCAGAAAGAGTGAGAAGACCATTGAACAGGCTGCCCAGGGAGGGCCCGGAGGCACCATCCCTGGAGAGGTTCAATAAATGGGCAGAAAGGGTGTTCCAGGAGATCACAGAATCATAGAATCATTAGGGATTGGAAGGGACCTCGAAAGATCATCTTGTCCAATCACCCTGCCACAGGAGGAACACATCCAGGCAGGTTTTAAACATATCCAGAGAATGAGACTTCAAAACCCCCGTGGGCAGACTATTCCAATGCTCTGTCACCTCCCTGGGAAGAAGTTCCTTCTCACATTCATATGGAACTTCCTATGTTCCAGCTTGAACTCATTGCCCCTTGTCCTATCACCAGATGACGCTGAGAAGAATCTGGCTCCATCATCCTGACATCCACCCTTCACAAATGTATAGACATTAATGATGTCACCTCTCAGTATCCTCTTCTCCAAGCTAAACAGACGCAGCTCCCTCAGCCTTTCACCATAAGGGAGGTATCTCAGTTCCTTCATCATATTCGTTGTTCTACGCTGGACTCCCTCCAGCAGCTCCACATCCCTCTTGAACTGAGGGGCCCAGAACTGGACACAATACTCCAGAGGTGGTCTCACCAGGGCAGAGTAGAGGGGGAGAAGGTTCTCTCTTGATCTGCTAACCACCCCCTTCTGATCCACCCCAGGATGCCATTTGCCCTCTTGGCCACAAGAGCACACTGCTCACAGTCATCCTCCTTTCCACTAGGATCCCCATGTCCCTTTTTCCTACACTGCTCTCCAACAGCTCAGCCCCAAACCTGTACTGGTAGCTGGGGTTGTTCTTGCCCAGATGCAAGACTCTACACTTACCCTTGTTATACTCCATTACATTTCTCCATGCCCAGCTCTCCAGCCTGTTCAGGTCTTGCTGAATGACAGCACAGTCTGCAGTGGTGTCGGCAACACCACCCAGCTTTGTGTCATCAGAAAACTTGCTGATGGTGCACCCTAATCCGCCATCCAAGTCATCAATGAATAGGTTGAACAGGATTGGTCCCAGCACCAAGCCCTGGGGCATTCCACTAGATATAGACCTCCAGCTAGACTCTGTCCCATTGACCACTATTCTCTGGCTTCTATCCTGCAGCCAGTTCATGATCCATCTCACTACTCAATCATCCAATCCACACTGCCTCATTTTGGCTGTGAGGATGCTATGTGAGACTGTGTCAAATGCCTTACTGAACTCAAGCTAGATCACAGCCACCGCTCTGCCATCATTTATCCACCTGCTTATGCCCTCATCAAAGGCTACCAGGTTGGTCAAGCATGACTTCACTTTGGTGAAGCCATGCTGACTGTCTCTAATGACCATCTTGTCCTTGATGTGCCTAGAGACAGTGTCCAGGACAAACTGTTCCATCACCTTTCCTGGGATGGAGCTGAGGCTGACCTCTATAGTTACTTGGGTCCTCCCTCTTACCCTTTTTGAAGATTGGAGTGACATTTGCTATCCTCCAGTCCCTAGGCACCTCTCCTGATCCCCATGACTTAGCAAAGATGATGGAAAGTGGCTAGCAATAACTTCGCCGTCTCCCTTAGTACATGCAGGTGCATCCCATCTGG
>VXBP01003853.1:8850-43872 GCA_013400115.1 Rhinopomastus cyanomelas
CCACCCTCTATCATGCAGCCCCTCATGCCAGCCCCCCTACACCCATGTCATCTCCCACCTATGCCAGCACCCCCATGACAACCCTCCCATGCTACCCCACACATGCCACCACTTACCATGCAGCTCCCCCATGCCAGACCCCCCAACCTGGGCCAACTCCCACCCATGCCAGGCCCCCACACCAGCCCCACAGCCTTGACTCTGCACTGAATCTTGCTCATGATGTGGAGGTCTTCCACCCCCAACTCCCACCATGGGTCAATTCCAGTGAACCCTGAGGGTGTTGTTGGTGGCTACTCCTCAATCTCCTCCCCTGCCCAGCACTGACACCCCAAACCTGGTTTACCCTAATGACCCCCACACTGCAGAGACTGGTGGGTCTGTTGTGGAGACCCCAGACTTCAGGATCCCAAATGGATCTGCCCAGGGTTCCTGGTTAATTGAGTGTCAGTTTTCTACAGTGACATTTTCTCACTCAAAACGAGTTGTGGGGAAGGACTTGAGGTCATTCTTGTGTCTAACAGAAAAACACGGAGTTTAAAGAGCTGGTTTCTTGTCATCTTCCTTCCAGTGACCCCCAGTGCCCCCCCGCCACGGGATGCGAGCTGCCAACCCTGTCAGATGGCCACCAAATCCACTGGGAGACTCCAGCACTGGGAATCTAAAACCCCACAGAGATCAGGAGTGTAAATACGGGAACGGGGTGCCAACCACACACTGGGGGTTTCACCTCCTGCTTTGAGCGGCTCCAGTGGCTGTGACACTGGGGAAAACCAACCCCGGCTTAGCCTGCGGCTCCGGCAGATCACAGCCGGCACGGGAACAGCAACAGGCTGGAAGAAAACCTCACTCGAAGTGTCTTGAGAAGCACAACTTGGCCATCCTGGGCAGCGCTGGGAGCTCAGCGATCACTCTGTTTCCCCCACGGGGACAGGACCTGGAGGGGTCCATCGACAGCTCCTTAACTGTGTGCCCTGTCACCAGGTTTGTCAGTGCCAGGAGGATGTTTCTGCGGGGAAGAGGGTGGTGTGTTGATCCGCATCCCTCAGGCCCTTATCCCATCCCTCAGTCCCTCACCTCATCTCTCAGTCCTTCACACCATCCCCATCCCTCGGTCCCACACCCTGTCCCCTTGTCACTGGAGTGGGATCATAGCGGTGGTGCAAAGCCCTGGGCTGGGTGCTGGGAACTTGGACCATAAGGGTCCTGCTGCTGCTGCCCTGAGCTGGGGCTGAGCTCTGCCTCTGCTCTAACTGCTGCTGAATGATTTCCAAAGGGTTTTGCTCTCCCAGAATCAGCCACCTGCCTTTCCTAGTCTTGGGATCAGCTTGTGTCTGGGGCCCGGTGGGGTGTGCAGGCAGGGGCTGTGTGGGAGCAGGGGGCTGTCCTGGCCCCGCAGTCCCATGGAAGCGCTGGGTTCCCCAGGGCAGAAGGTGCCTGGCGCAGCACTCGTGCCTGGAAAATGACTGGTGTTGCGGCCAGGCCTTGAGTCACTGCTTCACGCCGCTGTCGTGGGCTGTTGTTTTCTGTCTGCGGAGCAGCAGCGCTGACCTGCTGCTTATTTATAACTCAGAGCACGGCGCTTGTGAGGAGCCCGGAGAGCCGAGCTCTGGGACGGGGGGTCGGTTCCTGGAGAAGCTGGCAGTTGGGCAGCACTTTGGTAAACAAGCAGCTCCTCTCTCGCCCCGGAGACTCTGCCTTGGTAGGTTGAAGCGCTCCAGCTCGCCAGCTGGTTGTGTTTCTCACTAGTTTTTTTTCTCTTGGTTTCACTCGACTTGTTGTGCTCTGCCTGCGGGGTGGTAACTGCTGGAAATGCTGTGGGGTTGGGTTTTCTTTCTGCTGTAGCTGTGTTTGGCTCTGCCTTTGCACATCCAGCCCATCTCTTATCCTTTCAAGATAACAGGGAAGAGCTGTGGTTTTCCAGGACCTGCCTGGAATTGCTGCAGAGCCCTCCAGTCCTTCCAGAGCCCTCCAGATCTTTCAGAGCCCTTCCCAGTGTTTCCAGTGCCCCTCCAGTCCTTCCAGAGCCCCTTCAGTCCTTCCAGAGCTATCTAACCCGGCAGCAGAGCCCGGTTTCTCCATGTTTCACTGAGGACTTGCATGAGGTGGAACCTGCCTTGGAGCTGCTTCATTGCACTCGTTAGTCAGGAAAGTGTCCCAACAGCAGAGGTGCTGGTGGATTTACAGTGCTGGAACAAACTGGTTGGACTGGTCACAGTGAGAGTTGAGTGGTGAAGGCAGTGGGTGTTCTCCTAGGCATCTCACCTACTGTAGATGCTGGGAGAGGTGAAAGCAGAGAACATCCTGGAGCTGAAACACCCACCCCACTGCTCTTCTGGCCATGAGAAGTGGTAACCTGTGCCCACAGCCAGCTCCTCCCACCCTTTGGTCTCCCATTGCAGCTCTTGCTCCTTGGAAGCACCTGGGCTGAGATGGGTTGATGATGGGTGGCAGGGACAGGGACAATAGCCGCCCAGCCCTGAGGAGAGCAGAGATGGGGTTGGTTCCCTGCATCAACTACTGCTGGTGCTGAGGTGTCCCCTCTCTCTCCAAACCACCCCTAGCAGCACCACGAGCTCTGAGGCAGAGCTTCACGTTCCTGTACTCCCTGTCCTCCTCATTTCAGTGTTGCAACCTGAGGAGAGGAAATCTCATGACAAGTCACGGTGAAACCAGTTTCCTTTGCTCTGAAATTGTCTGCAAACTCTGGCAAAGCTGAGAATCTGTCAGGGTTTGTCCCCACAGGGCACTTGACCTGCTGCTCTGAGCAGGAACCATTGCTGCAGCATGTGCACAGGATGCTGTGGGTCTGGGATACTCTGGATTCAAACTGCTTCCAGTCTGGCATGTTCTGTGTCTGGGATGCTCTAGATCTGGAATGCTACAGATTCAGGCTGCTCCAGGTCTGGAATGCTTCAGATTTGGGCTACTCCAGGTCAGGGATGCTCTGGATTCAGGCTGCTCTGGTCTGGGATGCCTCAAATTTGGACTGCTCCAGGTCTGGGGTGCTCCAGATTCAAGCTGCTTCAAGTCTGGAATATTCTGTGTCTGGGATGTCTTAGGGCTGAGATGCTCCAGATTCAGGCTGCTCCAGCTCTGGGATGCTCTGGATTCAGGCTTCTGTGGTCTGGGATGCTCCAAGTTCAGGCTGCTCCGGGAGCAGCTCTCAGACCCCATTTGGTGCCCAGACTCACAGTGTGAGAGGGGATGCAGCCCGTGAGCAGCCTCTCAGAGCCTCCAGGCCCAGCCTGGCCTCAGCAGAAGGCTCTGAAGAGCAGGGTGGGAGGTCAGGAGCCAAAGGTCCCTTCTCTGCCTACTCTGTGGTTGTAGATTACCCCAGTGAGGCTGTCACTGCCCTCTTGGCTCTGGTTTTCCAAGACTTCCCGTAGTGGGAGGGCACCGGTTTTCCTCTGTCCCACCAAAACCTGCTGCAGCAGAGCAGCCCCCAGCACAGGGCGATCCTTCTTCTGAAGGATCTGAATGGAGCAACTGGAAACTTGAAGGAGAACCTGTTTCCTCCCCTCCCATCTTCTCAGGTAGCTCTGTGCCACCAGGGTGGACAGCCAGGCCCTTCTGAGTGGTCTGAGACAGCCAGATCTGGCAGCAGCATCAGCCCTCCAGCAAGTGCCAGAGGGATGACCTGCTGCCACCCCTGTCCAGCGTCTGCCAGGTGGTCTGAGCCACCATTCCCCTGGGTTTGGTGCTCTCGTTGGGGTTCACTCACTCAGGGCTTGGTTTGATGTCCTTGCTAGTGCTGGGGTGTTGCAGGGGGTGGAGAAACCAAAGGGAAGCAGCTCCTGGCCCGGTGTGTCTGGAGACACCCTGCATCTGAGCCAGGGTCAGGGCTGCCTGTGGGAGCTTGCAGGGGTTAATTACTCCGTCATACAAGGGTTAATTATTCCCTCTCATTCTCTTGGCCCTGCTCTGCTTTGGCTGAAACTCTCCCACTCTCCTGGTGCATCTTGATGCGGTTGCGGGTTGCTCCCAGGTTGAACCCGCAGCAGTCTGGCTAGTGGAGCGTGCAGGCAGCCTCAGTGCGTGACCCCAGCACCTCGTGTGACACTGGGTGCTGTTTGCCCACTGGGTGAGTTTGATGGGACCCAAACAGGTGCTCAGAGGGCTCCTCCTCCTTGTCCCAAAGGTGAGATGTGAAGGCAGCGCCCGGCACGGGGAGCGGCAGCAGCTGACATGCATTCGAGCCACACCGGTGACCCCAAGGAAGCTGTACAGGTGAGTGAGACACCCTGAGCCTCCCACATAGTGCCAGTTACTCCCCAGTGCAACTCCAGTTACCAGCAGAGATATGATAGGACTTGTCGGGGTGCCAGCTGGGATTGCCTCCTTTTACTGGGGAGGGCCCATCCCCAGCAGTGCCCACAGGTCATCGGTCACACTGAGCTGCTGAGAGCCACAGCCACGGCTTCAGTTGCTGCTGCTGGGACCTGTCACTGCTGTTGGGCTGATCTGCAAAGCTGGGGTGGTGTCACAGCCCTCACTGCCCCCTTCCAGTAACCCCTTTCTCCCCCAGACACATTTAATCCCCTGAGCAAGTGCCTGGAAGAGCTGATTCCATAGAATCCCAGACTGGTTTGGGCTGGAAGGGATCTCAGAGCTCACCCAGTGCCAATCCCCTGCCATGGGGAGCAACACCTCTCCCCAGACCACGTTACCCAGAGCCCCATCCAGCCTGGTCTTGAGCATTTCCAGGGACTGAGCAGCCACAACCTCCCTGGGTGCAACCTGTTCCAGAGCCTCAGCACCCTCACAGGGAGGGATTTCTGCCTCACATCTTCCCTGTTTTTAGCTTGAACCCATCTCCCTTGTGCTATAACTGGAATCACTTGTAAAAAGTCCCTCTCCAGCTTTCCTGGAGCCCCTTCAGGTACTAGAAGCTCCTATAACATCTCCCCAGGAGCCTTCCCTCTCCAGGCTGAAGAGCCCCACTTCCTTCAGCCTGTCCCCATAGGGGAGGTTTCTCTTTCTCCCCATCCTCTTCAGCATTTTGCTCTCTCAAAGGAAGGGCCATGCATCCTAAAGGCAGCCCCAGCAGCCCTCTGGGCTAAAAATGCATAAACTGCTCATTTAAATATCAAAAAATTAAGCCAAGTGAGCTGTGATGCTGGGAGTGAGTCCCTGGTTTGACCAGTCCAGTGCTGGTGCTACCTAGCAGCCGCTGGGGGTGCAGGGGTGCTTCACTCTGCCTGTAGGTTTTGAGTTTGAAATCTTGCCTAATGCTAAATGTTTTGATTCTTTATGAGCCAAGCTTGTCCCTCCTCTCTTGCAGCTGATCAAGAAGCAATTGGTGACGGCCATCAAGGCGCTGCAGAAGCACTACGTGTCATCAGACGCCATCGTCACCAGCGACGATGGGAACGCCAACACGCTCTGCAGTGCCCTGGAGGCCGTGTTTGTGCACGGGCTGAAGGCAAAGCACATCAAGGCAGAGAGTGGGGGCAAAGGGAAGAAAGCTGGGGGTCGAGGACCTCTGCCCCAGCCAGTCTTCTGGGGTCTACTGAAGGGCATCACCCACCGGTGAGTCCCATCCGGCCGAGAGGTGTCTGCGTGCTTGGGTTTAGCCCCTGTCTTGGGCTACAAAAGGCAGGGGATGGGGAGATCCATCTGTACCCTGTCCTGTGTGCTCAGTCCCTTCAGTCAGGGGTGCTAACGGGGTGTTTTGGGGCTGCCAGCCCCGCTGAGAGATCCAGGTAGGTGAGCAGAGACCCTATGATGGCTCTTATAGCTTGAACCCATCCCTCTTGTCCTATCACTAGATTCCTCAAGAAAAGTCCCTCTCCAGCTTTCCTGGGGCCTCCTCAAATACTAGAAGGTGCTCAGAGAGCCCCCAGAGCCTTCCTTCCTCCAGGCTGAACAACCCCATTCCCTCAGCCTGTCCCCTTCCCCACCCCCTTGAGCATTTTAGTGATGGACTGGGCATCCAGTGCAGCCCCTCAGCATCTGCAGGGGCTAAAGTGCCACTGAGGCATAAGCTGATGTCCCTGAACTCTTGAGGAACAGCTCTTCCTTATTTGATTTTGGGTGCCAGGCTGGATGTGGGGTCCCTAGTGGGTCTCCAGTGACCACACTGGTGTAGACCAGCAGTGGGTTATGGGCTGCGCACTGCAGGGGTGTGGTCTTTAGCAGGAGAGGGGTTGAACTCTGGAACAGGTTGCCTAGGAAGGGAGTTGAGGCCATGTCCCTGGAGATACTCAAAGGGAGGCTGGACAAGGCTCTGGGCACTCTGATCTAGTTGAGGCTGCCCCTGCTCACTGCAGGAGGGTTGGACTGGATGCTCTTTGGAAGTCCCTTCCAACCCAGATCAATGATTCTGTGGTCTCTCTCCTGACCTGAATCCACTGGGGGTGGTCGGTTTCCATTCCCTGTGTCCCAAGCAGCTTCAAGGAGGTCTCTCCTGGGGAGCACTCATTCTTGATGGGGTTTTTCCGAGCCGCTCCCTCAGCAGAGCCCTCCCACATTCAGTACCAGCCCACACACAGAGCGTTGGAAAGCCTCGCCTGACTCCATCACCGGCTCTTTAAATTATGAAAGAGCTGATGAAAATAGCTCCCTCACTTGCTGCACGGGGAGGGGGGTGCTTTGGTGCCTTTGAAGGGGTTTTTTTTTCCTTCTTTCTTGAGAGACAGATTAAAAGGAAATAATTAGAACTTCCAAAACTTTTGCTCTGCTTTTCATAGCAGCAACAGGAGCTGGAGACGAGGAGCCTGGTGTCGCTGTTGAATTTTAGGGGTTGGATTTTAGGATGAGATTGACCTCTGGTCAGAGGGGGGGGGGTTTGGGCGGGGTGCCACAACATTTTTGCTGAATTTAAAGTTTGAAACTCAGACACCTGTTTGATACCAAGGAGCATCCAGCCAGAGCAACATGCAGGGCCAGCTGGAATCACTCCCTCTGCACCCTGGGTCCAGGGTGAGTGTTGTATGGGAGATGCCTCCAGCCAGAGAGGTGATGAAGGGCACCCAAGGATGGGGTTCCTGACACCATCTTGAGCTTCGGGGCACTCAGGAGCTCGTCTCCATGGGAAACATTTTCCCTGAAGGAAAGAGATTTCCCACAGGTTTTTTTTTTGGTCCAAATTCCCCAACTTCTCAGAGCAGAGCAGGTTGGGTTGTTCCTGATGGAGGAGCTACCCCTTGTACACCCTGCGATGGACCAAACCAAGAGCTGCTCACATGCTTTTCTCTCTCTCTCTGCAGAAATATCGTCTCGGAGCTGGAGCAGCTCATCTTTATCAACACGGATGTGGGCCGCTGCCGTGCCTGGCTGAGGCTGGCGCTGAACGACGGCCTCGTCGAGTGCTACTTGAAGCTGCTGCTGCGGGAGAAGTCCCGGCTGCCCGAGTACTACCAGGCACCTGCTCTGCTCTTGGATGCTGAGGAGTGTGAGTTTCTCCTCAGCTATTTGCAGGGTTTATCATCCTTAACCTTCGAGCTCTCCTACAAATCAGCAGTTCTGAATGAGTGGACCATCACCCCGCTGTCCCTCTCGGGTCTGTGTCCTGTGTCAGACCTGCTGGAGCCCCCCACGGCCTTGACATCCGAACCCCACAGAAAAGCATCTCTGGGTTCCATCTCGCAGTCATCAGGGTCAGATGAGACTGAGATTCACTCCACTGTCCCAGCCATCAGCAAAGCCATCAGCAAACCCAAGCTCACATCGTCCTCGCTAAGCCTTAACACCACCAGCTCGTCCCAGCTCTCAGTCAGCCTGGGCTCCGACAGCATCCCTCCGGCTCCCTGCCGCAGCCCCGAGCGGGGTGAGGAGCCGCTCTCCGGCGACTCTGACCTGGGGACGGCCACCGCTGAGGACCTGGACAGGTCACTGCAAGAGTGAGTTCTTTGGTCCTTTCCTCTTCAAAGGGATTTTTAACCCTCTCCTGGGCTCCACTTATTCTCTCACTACAGTCAGGAAGGGTTTCTCTCTTGATTTTCCTTAACCAGCTTGTTTTTTCCTTCTGGAAAGAGCCTGACTGGTGAAAAGAAAAGCTCAGCATGGCTTGCTGGGACCCTGCTGCCACGGCAGATGAACCTCTGGCCACTGAATTGTGTGTCTGTCCTCTTCACCGGGGTAGAAACGTCAGAAAAATGCTGCTCCCCGGCGTCAGCACTGTCACATCTCCCCGGCACTCGCTGGGGGATGCTCCAGGGCTTTTCCACTGGGGGAAAGAATTGAGTTTGGTGGCAGCAAAGGGCTGTAATTTGCAGCTTGGGCAGATGATTTAGAGCTGGGAGGTTGTTCGTTTGTCATCCTGGTGATTTCTCTGTGCCAAACACTCAGCACTAAGATATCCAGCAGGTTATATAAGCTCTGAGTAAGCAGTAAACATATTCCAGCCACCTTTAAAACCTGGCTCTGGCCTCAGGATGCTGCTTGGTGAAGGACCGTCTTCTCAATGAGGGTCTTCAGGAGGGTTTAAGGCTTCCCCATCCTGCTCAAAGGGTTCATCTGTCCCTAGAGGGACCTTGTTGTGATTGGATTAAACTCGTGATGCAAAGACATCACTTTGCATTTTAATCTGGGGCTGGTTTCAGCCAGCCTGGCTGGTGTGAAGCAGTAGCACCGACAGGAGCAGCGACCCAGCCAGGCTCCACCGATAATTGCTCATTACTTCTTACGAGAACATGGGAAACCTGGCCCCATTCCATGGCTGGACACGTGTCCAGGAGCTGTCAGTGGGGCTGGGGCTCTCCCTTCATTGGGAAATGTCCATCCAAAGCAAATGAGGCCCTATTGCTGATGTGTGGAGTTAGGAAGCTCATCCTGAGGGTCTGGAGCTGCTCGTCCTGAGGGTCCAGAGCTGCTCCCCTGGGCAAAAGCCAGAAGTTTTCTATCAACACAGTCAGGGCTATGAGAGGGTTCTGTGGGCAAACAGTGTTGCCAGCCTGCAGGGGACACAGTGATGCTTTGGGTGGTTATAATTTGCAACAATTGGGGCTTTTATAGGTTCTGCTTAACACAGTGATGCCCAAACTGGTCCTTTCTCTGTCCCAAGGGTGCTGTCTGAGTTCAGCAAAGCCAAGCCAAGCCTGGAAGCCCCGGAGGGACAGCTGGTCCCGAACACTCTGAGCTGCTCCCCACAGCCCCCCACCTGCCCCCCAGCCCCATCGCCCAGCATCCTGGCATCATCCCACAGAGCTCCCCAGCAGCCACCTCGCAGTGCAGACCATCACAGCTCTGCCCAGCCAGGTGATGCAGTGACCCCCAGCAATGGGGATGGAGGGACAGCACCACAAGTCAGCAGCACGGCCAGAGTCTCAGCCTCACAGAGTGGAGGGTCGAGCAGAGGCGTCAGCAAGTCCAGCCAGGCCATCCGCAGCCCCGCGGCTGATAGCCTCCACTCTCCACTGCTGGCTTATCCGGTAGGTGCCACATCTCCTTGGTTTTGTGTTTCCTGAGCAGCAGATCTAATGGAAAAGGGAAGTGAAACTGGTGGTGGGTTCTGAGTTAGGCACCGGGTTCTCATGCTCAGTGTTCACTGCTCATCCTCAGTGGTATTTCCACTCTCCTGACAGCATGTTGGGTGCAAGTGATGCTCCCTGAGCATCTCCCTAGACCCTGTGGAGTCAAAGAGTCAGTTTTCCCTGGCAAGAGGCCCCAGAGCTGTCTGAGCCAGCCCAGCCCTCCCAGAACAGCAGCGACAGGAAGTTTTGTGTTTGTTAATGGGATCTGGGGAGCGATGAGCTGTCACACAGATCTGGCCATCAGCTGCCCACGAGCTGATCAAACAGCCCCAGAGCCCAGTTTCTCATGGGGACTTTACATCCTTTATGGTCCATGTCAGTGGGTCAGTTCCCAGGGCAGGATGGCAGTCCCTGGGGCTCAGACCTGCTTCAGCAGCCGCAGATTTCCCTCACTGCCACCAAGTTGTTCTTTTTGCTTTTAGGAAACTCCTTGAGCAGCCCTGTCCTCTGTCTAATTTGCTGCTGCCTTTTCCGTCCTGGTTCCCATTGTTTCCATCCTGGTTCCCATCATTTCCATCCCATGGAGGTTAGGAAGTACCTCATCCCCGGCCTCCTCCCCAAAACAGTTTCTCTTCTTTGGTCTCTGCTCCTCTCAGCTCTCTCCCAGTTACCCCATTTCCACCGCTTCCTCAGGGCGCTGGGCCAGTTTGCTCTAATCTATGGATAACATACGGTGTCAACAGGAAATTCCTCCCCTGCCTTCGCATGACTCACAGAGCAACAACCTGCCTTCCTGGCCCATGAGGAAGTCCAGGCTGCCAGAGCACTGGGAGCTGCATGAGCCACCGGTGATCTTCACCACAGGGTGGTGATGACTCTGCTGCTGTAGTCTCAGACAAAAGGCTCTTGGAAAGCAGGGCTGGGTAGTCATGGAGTCATTCCTGGTATCCTACTAGCCCTGGAAGGGGTGTGCTGGGTCTAGAGACACTGCTCTCTTTGGCTGAGGCACTGAGCTTGGTCATGGTTTGCTTTTGGTGTTTGTCCAGGGACCTTGTCCCTGAAGCTTGAGGCAGAAAAACTCTTGGAGGAGTTAACAGCAACGTTTTCCTTCATCTTAACAGCCTTTCTTCTGGTCATGGGGCTAATCCCATCCTGACATGCACAAAGATTTCTTCTGCCTTCCCTGCCTGGCAGGGCCTGTGTGACCCCTGTTTTGTCCCAGACATCATCTTCATCCCTTTCCTCATCCCTGTTCTCCCTGGACTATGCATAGAACCACTGCTCCAGGCAACCAGGCAGGGCTGTCAGCAGCACTCATGGACCAGATGGCTTGTGTGTGGCTACCACAGGGATTGGGCACTCTGTCAGAGTTCCTCAGTGGTTTTAGGGAGAGAACTGATCCACTGGGAACTTTATACTCCCACCAGTGGGTAATTCCTGCCACCACAGTGCTGTGGAGCATCCCCTGATGGGCAGGAGCAGGGGAGCTATCGGTGTGGGAATGGAAAGGGCGGGTGTCAGGAGGATGGAGCCAGGCTCTGCTCAGTGTCATCCAATGATAGGACAAGGGACAAGGAGTGTCAGCTGGAACAGAAGAGGTTCCACATCAATATGAGAAGGAACTTTTTCCCCATGAGGGTGGCAGAGCACTCAAAGGGGCTGCCCTGGCAGGTTGTGGAGTCTCCTTCTCTGGAGACACTTAAAACCCACCTGGTCATGTCCCTGTGTGACTGGATCTAGGGGATCCTGCTGTGACAGGGGGATTAGACTGGATGATCTTTCAAGGTCCCTTCCATCTGCAGTGTTCTGTGATTCAGCCCATGTGGAGGGGTCACTGCAGATGTTTGAGGGCTGCAGGGTGTTGGGTAGGTTTGATAATCAATACATTTATGATTTGGAGCAGGAAGGGAACAGCTGGATCTCGGAAGATGATTTCTACAGACCTCCTGGAGAGAGCAGTGAATACACAGCCGAGACCAACGGCTTTGGGCCGGAGGAGGCTGATGAGGGTCCAGCACCAGGACTCATCAGCACTCTGGACTTCAAGAGGCTGTCAGGGCCATCCTTGGAGAGCGGGAAGCCCAAAGCGTCACCTGAACGAGAACAAAAGGGCTTCAGCGTGGTGCATCGCAGGCAGATGGGTATGTGGGGCCGTCTCCTGCTGTTGCCCAGGGGCTGGGGGGTGGTTTGAGCACTCTTTGGGAAGTGCCAGTTTGCTGCAGCTCTGCTGGTGGCAGCACTAAAAGCTTCAGAAGGTGGTGGAGCTCCTTCTCGTGGCCTGGCTGAGCCCACAGCAGCTCCAGCAGGATGTGGCTGAGGAGGAGAGGAGGTCCTATGGATGCCTCTGTCTGCCCTGCACTACAGGGCTCCTTTGTGCTCTCCCACTCCTTAGCTTCAAGACCCAAATGCAGGTGGAGAGATGATGGAGGTCTCTTTTCCCAAGAAACAAGTGACAGGACAAGAGGAAATGGCCTCAGACTGCCCTAGGGGAAGGTTAGTTTGGCCCTGAGGAAGGGCCAAACTTCTCCCTGGTAAGGGCCCCCAGGCCTTGGAACAGACTGCCCACAGAGAGGGTTGAATCACCATCCCTGGCCGTGTTTCATAGTCATAGAATCATAGAATCCTTCCAGTTGGAAAAGACCTTTGGGATCATCAAGTCCAACCATCAACCCTACTCTACAAGTTCACCCCTAAACCAGATCCCCCAACACTATATCTAAGGGTCTTTTAAACTCATCCAGAGCTGGAGACTCAACCACCACCCTGGGCAGCCCATTCCAGCTGTGCTGAGTCTGGTTGGTTTTGCTGGGTCTGGTTGGCTCAGTTGGTAGAGGATGGGACTCTGAATTCCTGGGTCCTGGGTTTGAGCCCCATATAGGACATCCTAAGACACTACTGTAGGCTTACCCTGCTCCAGCAGGGGGGTTGGACTCAGATGATCTTTCGAGGTCCCTTCCAGCCTGTAACATTCTGTGATTCCAGTGCCTGACCACTCTCTCCATGAAGAACTTCTTCCCCGATGTCCAATCTAGACCTACCCTGCTGAAGCTTGAAGCCCTTCCCTCTCATTCTGGGTTCAGGGTTGGATTTGATAAGCTTGCAGGTCTTTTCCAAGCTGAACAATTCTGTGACCAAGGTCTTGTAAAACCATCCTCATCCCACCATCCACCAGGAGCAGCCGTCAGAGCTGTGATGGACCCAGTTGCTCACTGTGAGGAGCCCGCTGGCTTTTCTCCTGCCGCCGGCTTCCCCTGGTTTGGTTAAACAGAAACATCTCTCTCGCTCCAGGTCTTTCCAACCCTTTCCGTGGGCTGCTGAAGCTGGGCAGCCTGGAGCGGAGAGGGGCCATGGGGATATGGAAGGAGTTCTTCTGTGAGCTGTCGCCGCTGGAGCTCCGGCTCTTCCCAGACCACGAGGACCGTGTCTGTGCGGAGAGCTACTCCCTGCTGCGGTGCGAGTCGCTGGTGCTGACCCACTCAGACGGACGCTTCGAACTGGTTTTCCTGGGGAAAAAGCTCTACCTACGAGCTGCTTCTCGAGACGAGGCCGAGGACTGGTTAGACAGGATCCGTGAGGCGCTGCGAAAGTGCCGGCCTCAGCTGGAGGAGGAGGAGTGGGAGACGCTGGAGTATCCGGAGGACAGTGGTGAAGGCCAACCCAACCAGGGTGACTGCAGTGCTCTTCTCCAGTACAACGACTCTCCTGGGAACAGCTTTGACTGGGCTCTAGCTCAAGAACCAGAGCTGGATGCAATAAAAGAGGCTGTTCTGTACCTGGATGTAGACAGAACCTGGGTCCCCTTTGTATTTTCCCTCTCGCTGGAAGCGCTGAAGTGCTTTAAAGTCAGGAACAGTGACAAAATTTTAAGCAACAGCTATGGGATCGAGACCATCCAGGACATTGTTCCAGACACGAGCCTTGGGGGACCCGCCTTCTTCAAGGTCATCACCTCCAAAGCCGTCCTGAAGCTGCAGGCTGAGAACAGCGAGGAAGCAGCTTCATGGAGGGAGCTGGTGCGAGAAGTGCTGATGTCCTACCTGGAGAGTGCAGAGGAGGCTCTGACGCTGGGTGGCAGCTTGGACGGGCACTCCCAGGTCATCCTGAAGAACATTGTGAAGGAGAATGGCTTCTTGTTGCAATACCTGGTGGCCATCCCGCTGGAGAAGGGCCTGGACTCGCAGAGCTTCATCTGTGCAGGTAGGTGTTGGGTTTTCCAGAAACTCAGCTCCATCCTGGAGGATGAGGTTGTGTTGAGGTGACACCAGATCAGAGATGCCCTGAGTCCTGCCAACCCATCGGCAGACCAGCTTCTGATTCCTCCGTCCAACCCCGTGTAGCACCAAAGCCCCTCAGCAGGGCTGAAGGTCCCCAGACAGTGGCCCCCCTGCTGAGGGATGGAACTCAGGGGTGACCTGGCAGCACTGGGCTGAAGTACTTGATCATCTTCAAGGTCTCTTCCAAACAAAGAGATTCTGGGCTTCTGTGACCTGCTGTCCCCCCACACCAAATCCCCATCCCACCCAGCACAGGGCCACCTGGGCTGCTACTGGGCTCCCCTTTACAATGCTCATAGTGTAGACAGGGGCATCTTGTCTTGAAGGCAGCCTTAGATGGACCAAGAAGCCACCAGGACTCTCCTTCTGAGCATTTAGTGGCCCCGATCAGTGGGGAAAGTGCAATCAGGAGCCAGGGTGGTTTTTCTGGTAGCACTGGAGCGAGAGCAGGGCTGGGTGTGACGCCGAGTCTGCACAACATTCCTTTCACCTTCCTCTGCCACCCTGGGTGTGGGGCTCTGCTGCTCTCACGGGCGATGCTCACCGACCCCCACGGGGGCTCTCATTTGCACAAGTTCATTAAACCTCACATTTCGCTCATTAATTAACTCTCCCATCAATTACAGTTCTTGTACCCTCCAGCAGCTTGGTTTGGGCTGCCTTTCTCTTTGAATCTCTTTTCTTTTGGTTCTGCGGGTGTTTCCCATTCTGGTTGGTGGCTGCCTGCACCCGTAGGTTCTGTCCTGCATCTTCCACCTACAAGCAGATGAAAGCTCCAAGCTGGGAAGCCCAATTCCCAGTTTTCCCATGTTGGTTTCCATGGGGGGCCACCTGCCCCGTTTCCACCCTCTTCCCAGCCTGGTGCAGGAGGTGTCTCCTCACGTCAGGGTGTGATGAGCAATGAAAACTTGATTGTAATCAATGCAGACAGCAAGACTTGACCAGTGGGGATTTTCTGGGGGCTTGGGGATGGGCTCCAGCTACCCTGAAGCACAAAGGATGGGGTGGCACAGCCAAGCTGGGTCTCTCCTGGGTTCCCCATCACTATCATAAAGGCTTTTAGGGTTTAATCCATCCCACCCTCATCCCTTGCAGGTGCAGTTTCAGCACCCTGCAGCAGCAGCGGGAGGGAAAAAGGTTAAATGAAGGCAAAATGGGGTCAGAGCTACTGGTGGAGATGATGGGGCAGGCAGGTGAGATTTAGGTTCTTCCCTAGACACTGGGATGCTTCCAGGGTTCATAGACTCATAGGATGGCTTAGGTTGGAAGGCCCTCAGAGATCATCTAGTTCCAACCCCTAGTTCACTTTTCCTAAAAATAAACAAAGATAATTGAACCACTTAATGGGTGAAAGGAGGTTCAGGGGTAGTCCAGGCTCCTTTGGACCATCGTGGCTTCAGTCACAGCTCCTTCCCTGCAGGGAACAGCCAGGGACCTCTCACTGAATGTCCTACCTGTGCTTTAGCTGATCTCCAACCCCAATGGAAACCTTCTTTCCTCTTCACCCCTCCCAGAAGTTTTTCCCCTGTGCCGGCAGCGATGGGAAGGGGCTTCTAGGGTGGTGCAGGGCCCCTCTCATTCCCTCATCCCTGCTCCCCACAGGCTGCTCCAGACAGATTGGCTTCTCCTTCGGGAAGCCCAAGCTCTGTGCCTTCTCCGGTCTCTACTACTGTGACAGCTGCCACCGGGATGACGAGACGGTGATTCCCTCGCGCCTCATCCACAACTGGGACCTGAGCAAACGGGGGGTGAGTCTGGGCTTGGGGGGTGCAGGGAGCAGGGAAACACTCTGGCATCTGTCTGCGCTTCTCAAAGCTCCATCTGAACATTTCCACCATCAGCAGAGTTGGAAGGGTTCACCCTACACCTCATGGATTCGTGGGATCCCAGATGGGAAGGGACCTCAAGGATCATCCAGTGCAACCTGTCCAACTGAAAATAGAGGGGAAATGAACTGTCCCAGCAGCCTGTCCATCTGGGACTGAAAACTGCCCCATGTAGGGCAATCAACCCCTTCCCTGGGGAGATGATTCCAGTGGTTAATTGTTCTTATGGTGGAGAATCTTCTTCTGGACTCCAATGAGAATCTCCCAAGGAGTCACTCAGACTCATTTCCCTTGGCCTTTCCTTGGGACTCCTTGTGAAAAGGGAGTCACCATCTTCTTGGCAGCCACCCTTCAGGTGCTGGGACCTGAGGATAAGGTCCCTCCTAGCCTTCTCTTCTTAAGGCTGAACAAACCCAACTCTCTCAGCCTTTCCTCACACGGCAGGTGCTCCAGCCCTCTGATCATCCTCCTAGCCCTGAGCCTCATGGGCTGCTCTCACGCTCCTGCCCACCTCTTGCCTCTCTCCGCCACAGGTTTGCCGGCAGGCATTCAAGTTCCTCACCCAGATCCGTAACCAGCCGCTGATCGACCTGCAGCTGGTCAACGAGAGCCTCTACGAGCACGTGGAGAGGATGGGACGGATCCGGCGGAGCAGGGAGCAGCTGCAGCTGCTGGGGGATTATCTCATCATGTGCCGCAGCGGGGCCCTGAAGGAGCTGAGCAAGCGGTGAGGTCCCTCCCTGGGTGGTTTTGAGCTCCACGTCATCTGCTGTGAGGAGGTACTGGTCTGTTGGCTGGGTGGGCACAGTGAGTTGTGACTCAGGAAACACCTTCCTGACCGAGGAGCTTCTGGCTGGACAGGAAACACCTGGAAAAACAGAGGAGCTGTTTGTTTTCTTCTTTCCCCCACTTTGAAATGCTCCCTCCGGATTTCCAGTGCCGGGATTTGGGTGGCAGCGGGCAAGAATCAGGCCTGTGGTGGATTTTAGTCACTATCCTCCACACTCCTCCTTGCTCCAAAGCCTTTGGAGATGTGGTGGAAACCATCTGTGACCTTCCTCTCTGCTTCTTTGCAGGCTGGATCACAGGCTCTACCTGCTGGAGTGTCCCCACAAATACAGCGTCGCCGACCTCAGGCAGGTGAGGGCTTCACGTGGTCGTTTTGAGGGGGGGAAACCACCCTGTTTCTGGCTGTGGAATCACTCTGCTGACAATGGAGCATCATGGAATTGTTTAAGGTGGAAAAGACCTTTAAAATCACCAAGTCCAACCCTGAACCCCACTGTCCCAACCCACCCTAAACCCTGTCCCTGAGCTCCAGATCTCCACAACTGTGAAATATGGCCAAGGGATAGTGATTCAACCCCCTCCCTGGGCAGCCTGTTCCAAGGGCTGAGGGCCCCTTCCAGAAAGAAGTTTATCCTCAGGGCCAACCTCAGCTTCACCTGGGGCAGCTTGAAGCCATTTCCTCTGGTCCTGTCTCTTGTTCCTTAGGAGAAGAGACCAACCCACACCTGTCTCCAGCAGAAGGTTTCCAACAGGTTGTTTTCCTTTCAGCTCTCTGTCACCCATCACACCCATCTCACTTGCACCACAGCTGAAGGGCGAATGACACCAAACAAACAGTCAACAGTTGGACTTGACCATCTTGAAGGTCTTTTCCAACCTAAATAATTCTGTGATTTCAGTTTGCCAAAATAATTGGCCCAGGTCGGTGTCCTCTCAGAGCCCTGGAGATCACAGGATCACAGAAAGTTCCTCTAGAGACTGTCTAGATCCTGCCAGAGCAGGGTCCCCTAGGACAGGCACCACAAGAGATGATGATGAGATGGTTTGTTGCACCTCTGATTTGGACTTTTGCAGATTCCAAAGCCAGGAGCCCCATCTCAGCAGGGTGTGGGTGCTGGTCATATCTCTGTGGGGTTCTGTCATGACCCAGGTGGTATGGGTTGGTTTTGGAGGACAAGCTGATCTTCACGTGGCAGCACAAGGAATGGAGCTAACCTGGGCTTTGCAAACCCAACGGGAGGACTTGTCTGTGCCCCGCAGATTGCTGATGGTGTCTTTGAGACCTTCCTGCAGGCTCTGCTGCAGTTTGCTGCCCACCACGTCTACAACTGCGACCTCTGCACCCAGCGGGGCTTCATCTGCCAGATCTGCAACAGCAGCGACATCATTTTTCCCTTTGAGTTTGACACCACCACCAGGTGAATGACATCCCCACCACGTCCCTCTCTGGCCTTCTGGGGTGGCCTGGAAGTAGCTCTGAGGTGGGTGAGAATCCTCATGGTGCCCACGTCCTCATGGTGCCCGGATGCTCGTGGTGCCCACCTCCCTGTGGTACGCATGTCCTGGTGGTTCCCATGTCCTTGTGATGCCAGCAGAGCAGGAGGGGGCCGTCCTCACAGCACTGAGATGTCACCAACAGAGGTGGCTTTGCAGAGCCACTCAGCACCTTGCCATCAGCCTGCAGATGCCTGGCTGGGTGCTGGGGGCCAGGGCAGCAGAGGGGCCAGGGGGAGGAGGGTGCTGGGTGCCTCTCCCTCACTCCCTGGCCACAGCATCTCCCGCTGGAATTCAGCCTGACCCTTTCCAGAAGAAGGGAGGAGAAGCAGTGCTGTGACTGCTCTAGGACCAGAGAGGGGAAGAAGGACCCCAAGACACAGATTTGGGGTGGGCAGCCCTGTGGGCAGGGCCTGGGCACATTCCCAGTGTGCCCAGGGAGGTCACTGACTCCCATCTGGGTTTTCTCCTGCCCGTGGAGCTTCATGTCCTCTGCTGGGTCACTGTAGTGGGTTCAGATGTTGGAATCAATGTGAAAAAGGGGGTATCTTCCCCCCCTCCCCCAGGGTTTTCTGAAGAAATCAGGTGGTCCATCGAGGGGCAGATCCACACCTCGATGGTTATTGGGGAATGGATCACCCTGGCAGAGGGGGAACAGGCTGCTGCTCCCCAGGGTCTGGCTTTGCCTGGCAGACCCTGAAAACAAGCAGCACTGGCCACAAAGCACCAACACAAGCAGGATCTGGGGGCTGCAGACACTTCCCAGCAGCTCAGTGGGATTTCTCAGCCCCTCTCCTTGCCATGGGGACAGCACTGGGCTTCACTATTGAGGACAACAGCCCCAGGGGACTGATTTTCCCTCCAAATAGGGTGTCAGAGCTCTGTAAATCCCAGGCAGGCAGGGCTGAGCTCTGCTGGCAGCCACTTGCAGGTCTCATGTCCTCTAAAGCCTCTGAGGTTTGGTGACCCCTTTGTCTTTAATCAGTTTCCCTATGGAGGGAGGTTGTGCAGCAGGGCCAGCAGCCCCACCAGGCTGAGCTCCCTTCCCACCTGAACCAGTCTGGGGCTCTGTTCCAAGGGCATGGTGGATGGTGCTCTGGGCAACCTGGTCTGGTGACAGGTGTTGCAGCCCATGGCAAGGGATTGGGGCTGGATGCCCTGAGGTCCCTTCCAACCCAACCTAGTCAGGGATTCTAAAAAATTGGGGACCCCCCCAAGCTTCCCCACCTTCCCCCTTATTTCCCCACATCCATTTCTGTGGGAAAACACAGGGTGTGAGGCATCTCCCCCATCCATCAGGCTGTGCAGGAGCAGCTCCCTTGTCCTGGGTTTGGGGTTTGCAGCCAGCTTGCCAGGAGCAGGTTTGGCCCAGGCCCCATTGCTGAGGAGCTCCGTGGTGTTTGCACATCGCTGGCCACCAGGAATTTGTGTCGACGGCCTTTCAGAAATAACCCAGCTGAAAAAGCTGTTTCACAGTGAGGTCCCAGAGCCCTGGCCCAGGCTGCCCAGAGTCTTCTGCTCTGGAGACATCCCCAACCCTTCTGGGCTGTTCCTGTGGGATCTGCTCTAGGGGACCCTGCTCTGCCAGGGGGTCGGACTGAAGGATCTCAGAGGTCTCTTCCAGCCACCCGAGTCTGTGATTCTGTGACCCACTGGCTCACAGCCAGGCCCCGTTTTGCTGCTGCTGGCTAGGAGGGGGATGCCACCCAGGTGAATGTGATCCCAGCCCTCCCCACGCAGCCTTTTCCGCTGTTGACTTGGGATCGGTGAACGCCCCACGCAGAGCTGGGTGTCTCCCCAATCCCGCCCCGCTCAAGGGATCGTCCGGGGCTGTTGACACTCCTGCTGCGGCGCTGAGCCAGAACGGAGAGGTCCTGGGCTGGGCAAGACCTCCCCAGCACCAACTGGCCACCTCCAGTTGGTCATCCCATCCTCTCCTGATGGTCGCGGGACCCCTAGTCAGGGTTTGGGGTCTTTGGGCAGCTGAGCTGTGTCCACGGCTGAGCTGGGTTGAGTGTTTCAGCCTCGAAACTTGGCTCCAGCACTGGCACCACTGTGAAAGCAAAGTGCAGACCTCACTCAGCACCCTCCCTCTTCCACCCCACGAACAAACCACCAGCCCCGCAGGGTGCTGGCAGCTGCCTGTGCAGCTCTTTCCGGGGCAGCTGCTGGGGGAGGCTGTTGAGCTCCAGCTGTAGCAGCTCCTGGCAGCCAGGTTCAAAGCTACTGAGAGCTGCTCCTCGCCGGGGCCGAGGCTCTCCGCTCCACCAGCGCATGGAGGAAACCGAGACAGAGAAGAGTCCCTGGTTCTGCTTTAGAAGAAGAACTCTTGTCTTTGCTCAAGGTGGGGGGTTTCTCTTTGGTTGGGGTTTTAATTCCCTCTGGTTTCTCTCAGGTGCAGCCAATGCAAAACCGTCTTCCACCGGGACTGCCAGGCCCGCGCCAGGTCCTGCCCTCGCTGCGAGCGCCGCCTGCGCTACCAGCGGCAGCTGGAGATGGAGCCCAGCACAGAGCCCAGCCTTTAGCATCCAGGGACTGACCTCCACACTGCCCTTGGCCTCTGGAGCAGTGGGATGAGCTGCAGAGGAGACCCCCCCTGCGCAGGAGCTGCTCCCGTTGGCCTCCCTTGGGACAGGGAGCGTTCGCCATGGGTGCTCCTGCTCCATGCAGGGACCCTCTGTGCCCACCTGGGGCTGAGCAAAGGGGGCTGGAAGGGGCCATCCCCCCTACTCACACGAAGCCGGTGCTGCTCGGCGATGCTCCCAGTCGCCCTCCTGGTGCCAAACTGGTCCATCCCCTCCTGCTGGGAACCCCGTGGCTTTGCGGGGTGTAGATTCCCGATGGAGGAGGTGGAGAAGCGACGGTGACTAAAGCTCTAGTTTTATAGGAAGTTCGATACTGAAAATGTGGTATTTTTTTACGCGGGGGTTTTGCACAGGGTGGCTGCTCCAGGGAGGTGATGGCAGCTGCATGGGGAGGGGACCAAGTGACACTTGTGCCTTCGGGGACCTGCCGGGGCTGGCCGAGCGTCTCCCACTCCCAGAGCCCACCCGTCACTGTGGCCTCGGGGAGGAGAGGGGAGAGAGGAGGCAGCTGCTCCTCCCCACCTGCTGCTTTTAATAATTGGTAGTAATTTTATTTTCCTTTCTCCCCTCCTCCTGCAGAATAAAGTTTATTTAACGAGTGAAGGCGGTTTCGGGGTTTTGCTTCTCTGCAGCAGCTGCCACGCAGCAGGTCTGGGGCGATGCTGCGTCTCGGTGGGAGAAGGGTTGGGGATGGGGATGCTGCTGCCTGTCCCCATCTTCCATCGCCATGCGCCATCCTCTGGGGTTTTGCCAGCAACTTGGGGGACCCTTCCCCATTTTCCCTGCCCCATTTTCCTTCCCATCTGCTCCCCACCAGTGCCTCTGTCTCCAGTTGTTGTTTTGCTGGGGTTAGGGGAGAACCCACCAGTGCGGAGACCCCCGCTAGGGACTCCCTTGGGAAGAGGCCAAAGGCCAGGGCAGAGCAGCCCCCATGGGATCTGCTTAATGGGGGTCACATCCCCCTGCCTGGGGAGGCCATGCCAGATCCGGCAGCAGCTCAGATCCCGACTGAGCCGTGGGGCAGGGCCCTTCCTGCGGCAGGAACCTCCCGAGGAGCCGTTTCCTCGGCCGGGCGGCAGCAGGTCACCTCCGCCATCGTCCCTTCCCTCCCAGCCGAGGGCAGGAAACAGGCTGGGCCCCCACCGCCCCATTCCTCGGGCCCCCAGCACCGTGCAGAGCCCAGCCCCGTCTCTCGACGAGGCAGGAAGCCAGGGCGAGTCGAGACCAGCCCAACGCGGGCACCAGCAGGACCCACCACCCGCCCCACCGCCCCCGCCTGCACCCCAACGCCGGCCGGAGGTGAGAGCGGCGGGGCGGCGGCATTAGGGGCACAGGGCCATGGGGTTTGGGATCACTGGGGGCTTGGGGACGGTGGGTGAGGACAGGGGTGATGACCCCAGGGCTGTCCAAGGTGGGTTCGGGTGGTTGGTGGAGCAGCCGCACGATGGGAGGTCAACGGGGACCCTCTGCCTCACGTCCCCTGGGGTTCCCACGTACCCCAAGACGGGTGGGGAGCTGCCCTCAGCCCCCTCCCCACCCCGTCTCCACAGGCAGAGGATCAGGGCAGCCATGGAGGCGGCGGTGCCGGCGGAGGAGGCACTGGTGCTGGTGGAGTACGGCTTTGAGTACCGAGCCAAGGACGGCACCCTGGTCTCCATCAAACCCAACGAGCGCTACGTCCTGCTCAAGAGGACCAACCACCACTGGTGGCACGTCAAGCGGAGCGGGGACACCCGGCCCTTCTACATCCCTGCCCAGTACGTGAAGGAGCTGCCCCCCATTGCCAGCCCAGCCCCACTCAGCACCCCACCGGCAGGGCACAGCAGGACAGATGTGGCCACCTGCAGCCCCCCACAGCCACCGACCTACGAGTACCGGTTCATCGGAGCCAGCGAGGAAACGGATGCAGGGTGCTCCAGGAGGGACTCAGTGCCTGGGAGGGACTCTGTGCCCAGGAAGGAGTCGGTACCCAGAAGGGACTCGGTGCCCACAAGGGACACAGTACCCAGGAAGGATTCAGTGCCCAGGAAAGACTCAATCCCCACGAGGGACTCGGCACCCAGGAAGGATTCAGTGGCCACGAGGGATTCAATACCCACAAGGGACTCAGTGCCCAGGAAGGATTCGGTGCCCAGGAAGGACTCGATGCCCACAAGAGACTCACTGCCAGCTCTCAGCTCCTTTCGGGTGCCCCCAGGACTGACCTCCCACCCTGCCGAGCCCGTGCGACCCTCACACTCCCTGGATGACCTGGCCCGGGTGACACTGGCGCCTCGAGGTGCCGTAAGGTCGTGTGGCGACCCCCTGGTATACGAGAACCCCTCGGGACACCCTCGCCCACTCGGCAAGAGCCGTTCCGAGACCCTCTGCCACCCCAACCAGGACAGGGACCCTGCCAGGAGGTGGCCAGGGTCTGGCCATGCAGCTCAGGTAGGGTGACAGCCCCGGGCTGCCCCCAGAAGCAGCCTCCGGGGTGGAGGGTTGGATTGGAGGAGGAGGTGGGTGCCCGGTCTCCTGGGTCCCCTGACTGGTTCCATGCCCCCTGCTACAACCCTATGACACCTCTTGGCCCAGGGTGCGGTGGCACCCACGGACCTCCCAGAACCGCTGTCACCTCCAGGACCCCCCCGAGCAGAGCCCATGGGGCAAAAGTGGGGGCCAGTCCCTCCCCTACAGGTTTGCCAGTGGGAAAAAGCAAGTTCTTTGGGCGGGGGTTTGGTGAGTGACCCCCACACCGGGCACACATCGCGCTGACCCCTCCGACCTCCCCCACCTCTGTCTCGGTTTCCCCACCCCCATGGGCACCTCTGGGCTCTCCTCTCCCCATCTCACGCCTCCCCGCCAGCAGCAGCAGCGCCCATCGGGGTGCAAAGTCCCAGAGAGGAAGGGGAGGGGGCTTTTGGGGGATCCCAGAGGGGGTCCCACTCCCTGCCCGGCGCGTCCCGGGGCAGAAAGGGTTAACCGGGAAGTGCCGCGGCCCCTCCCAGACGGGGCGGGTGTCGGTGGGGCCGCAGCTGGGTGTCAGGTGTTGGGTGCCGGTACTGGTGTTGGGTGCTGGGTACTGGGTGCTGCTGCTGGGTGCTGCTGCTGGGTGCTGGGTGCCCCCAGCCCAGCCCCCGCCCCTCCCCCTGCTGCACCCCAAAACCTGCACTTGCCCCACACCAGTAAGTAACGATGGGCCCTTCCCAGCACCCCTGTCCCGTGGGGTGCACCCAAGGGTGGAAGGTGGGGTGCTGCGGGGTGAGATGGCAGCTGCAGAGGGGTCCCACACCCTTGTGACCCACCCAGCCCAGCCTGGGACCTCACTTTGGGGTAACCCCAGCAGCCCCAGCACCTCAGGGCTTTTATCATCTGTGGGGGTGGTTGCTGGAGGAACAGGGGGTGCCGTGGGGGGTGGTTGTGTTTTACCCCCCATTTCCCACCTTCTGGCCCCTGTGTGACAGATTAACGCCCCCAAAGCCAGTGCCCCCCGCCCTTGCATGGTCCCCAACCTTGGTACCATCACCAGAGCTTCCCCTGCCCCAACCCAGTGGGCACCAAACCTAAGTGGTGTCAGCCGTGGTGGGGCCACAGTGACCACAGCCTGGCCACCACCATGTGCCCCGACTGCCCTGACTACTGGGCTGGGGTGATCCCAAGACTGAGGGCACCCAGTACCCCCGAGTTCATCCCAGAGCTGATGCTGGTTGAGCAGCCAATGGGCCAAAGCTCAGCGTGGGGGCAGTTTTCCCAGTTAGTGTAGTCCCAGCATCATCCCAGTACAATCCAGCTCCTCTGGCCTTGGCTTTGCCAGAGCAGGCGATGAGTGCTGGGTGTTGGGTGACAGGCAGAGAGGTGATGGACAATGGTGCTGGGTGTTGGGCAGTGGGTGACAGGCAGTGGGTGCTGGGTGTTGGGTGACAACACCCAAAAAAAGCCAATTCCGTGGTTCAGAGACAGCTCTTCCGCTCCCCGAACCCCAGCAGGAAGTGGGGGCCGACAGCAGGCGCCGTCGGCGTCACTGGAGCCTCTCACAGCACCCACTGGCTGTACCCCCACCCCTGAGTGACCCTCGCCATGGGTGACCGGGTGCAGGGGGCTCTGTTGCGCTCCCGCAGCAGGGTCTCACGGCTGCTGCACTTGGGGAAGGTAGGCAGCACCTATGGGTGCACCCAGCTGGGGGGGGGGGTTAGTGGGGTCACCCCACCCCACTCCAAGCTCCTTCCTGACATTTCCCTGAGTGTTTACCCAGTGGAGGGGACTCAGGGCACTGGTGGGTGTCCAGGTGCCCATTCCAGAGCGTGGAGGAGCTCCCAGTGTCCCCCTCCATCCCCACAAAGGAGGGAACCTGGGGATGTACCCAAGTGAGGGAAGTGCTGGGGGTCTCCATACTGGGGATCCCCCATCCTCACCCTCATGTCCCTTGTCCCCAGGGCCAAGATGGCCCCACTCGCCATGACGAGGGGCTGTAGGGTGGGAGGAGGCTGGGATCGGGTGTCCCTGGGGACCCTCAGTCCTATGTCCCCCTCCACTGCAGGGCGTCCCCAGGGACAGCCCAGCCGCACCCTGAGGTGACGGGCAGGGCCGTGCTTGAGAAACTTTGTCCCTGCAGCAGCAGGAGGGAGGTTCGGAGGCTGTAAAACCCGGGAGGGAGGGCAAAGGGTGCCAGGAAGGGCCTCCCTGCCAGCAGCCCCCCGCCAGCAGCCACCTGCATCCAGGAAACTCGTCCTCCCACCCACAGCAGCCCCACGGAGCAGGGACAGGCAGGCAGCCCCCTCTTTGTTCTGGGAGGTGGGTGGGGAGCTCAACCCCCAGATCTCCACGCTGGTGGGGTCTGGGTGCTGGTAGTGTGGGTGCAGGTTCCAGGGATGTGGGTGCTGACAATGGGAGGACAGAGGCTGGAGGGGTGGGGGATGTGCTGGTGTGTGGGTGCTGCTGGCAGGGAGGTGGATGCAGAGGCTGGGGGTGCTGGTGGTGGCTACATTGGTGCTGTTGGGGCTGCAGATGTTGGGGTGTTCATGGTTTGGGTGCTGGTGCCAATGTCCTGGGTGCCCATCCCAGGGTGCGGGTGCAGGTGCAGTGGGTGACGTGGATACTAGTGACATGGTTACTGGTGACATTGGATGCTGGTGATATGGGTACTGGTGATGTGCTTACTGGTTACAGACATATTGGTGATGGGGGTGCTGACACTGGGGACCCTCTCCATGTGCCCATGCTGGGCTCCATCCGCACTGCCATCTGGGTGCTCCCTGCCCCAGAGTGGGAGCTACGGGTGCTGTGGGTGCCCTTACCCACCACCCACCCATCTCCACCCCAGCAGAGGGTGTCACAGGGTGGGTGCCTGGGCAGGAGGGTTGATGCCCCAGCAGCCAGGGCAGGGCAGGATCCAGACCCTCAGTTCTCCCACCCATCCACCAGCCTGGTTCCACCATAGGGACACCCCAGAACACCATCCCCAGCACCTCAGTCCCACAGCCCACCACACCTATCACCACCAGAAGCACCCAAGTGACCCACCCATGTCCCACCTCCCAGGCACACAAGGAGCCAGAGGAGCCACCTGCTCCCATCTACCTCAACATCCAGGAGCTGCAGGAAGAAGTTGCAGCCGCCAGCCCAGCCCAGGAGGAACCCAGCAGCTCCCTGTCAGACTGGGAGACCCACAGGGATGCAGAGAGCGGACGTTTGTTTTACTATAACCCGGTGACGGGTGACACTACCTGGGACTGTCCCTTTGGGCAGGCAGAAGCTGGAGTGAGTCCCGCAGCCTCTCCTACCTCCTCGCTCACCCACAGCCCGGAGTTTCCCCAGTGGGACCAGTACCTGGACGAAGGCAGCGGACAGGCTTTTTTCTATAATTCAGTGACAGGTGAGACCTCGTGGGACCCCCCCCAGGCCACAGACGGAGCCAGCGCCCAGGAAATGTACCACGGGGTGACGCCATACGGTGCCACAGAGCAGAGGGTGAGCACCCAGCAAGGCACAGGGACATGGGGGTGGGGAGAGGATGGAGATGGAGAGGAGATGGGGATAGAAATGCAAGTGGAGATGGAGATGAGGATAGGGGTGGAGATTATGGAGATGGAGATTAGGGTAGAGGTGGAGATGGAGGTGATGGAGATGAGGATGGGAATGGAGGAGACGGAGATAGAGCTGATAGGAGGGTACAAATAGAGATGGAGATGAGATGGAGATGAGGATGGATGAGATGGAGATGGAGATGGAGATGGGAATATAGATAGGGATGGAGAGAGAAATGGAGATGAGGCCTGGGATGGGAATAGAGATGGAGACGGATACGAAGATGGAGAAGAAGGCAAAGGAGATAAGGGTGGGGGTGGGAATAGGGATGGAGATCATGAAGGTGGAGATGGGGGTAGAAATGGGGATAGAGAGAGGGATGGGGATGGAGAGAGGGATGAAGATGGAGTGTGCGATGGAGACAGAGATGGAGATTGAGATGGGGATGGAGATGGGGAGGAAGATGGAGATGAGATGGAGATGGGGAGGAAGGAGGTGAAGGAGATGGAGATAAGAATGAGAATGGGAATGAGAATGAGGATGGAGATCATGGAGATGGAGATGAGATGGAGTAGAGATAAAGATGGAGATAGTAATGGGAAAGGACAGAAGGATGGAGATGAAGACAGAGGTGGGATGTGCTGTGGGCATGGGCATGGCGATTGAGATGAGGATGGAGATCATGATGGAGATAGAAATGAAGATGGAGATAGAAATGAATATGGAGATGATGGAGATTATGAAGATGGAGCAGTCTCTACCTGGGCTGGTCACAGCTGGGGGATGTGGGTGCATTTGGTGGGGCACAAGATCTTGACCTGGCTCTTCTCTCCAGCCTCCCACTCCAGAAACAGACTATCCTAGCCTGTCTCCAGATGAGCTGGAGGCTTATCCTGAAGAGGACTACTCACCCACGGGCTCCTATGACCAAAGGACTGCTCTCTGTCTGTCCCCAAGGAGCCCTGAGGAACTGGGCTACTCCCAGGGCTGGTACCAGCACAGCCACCCTGAAGGCTCCGTGTTCTACTCCGAGCACTTCAACACCGACACGGTATGGGAATGGGATGGGATGGCCATGTGGATGAGGATGGGATGGGGATGAGATTAAGGATGGGAATGGGATGGAGATGGGATGGGAGAGGAATGGGGACAGGTATGGATAGAGGGCCGAGCAAGAGCAGGATGCTGGATGGGAAGGTTGGAGACAATGACAAGGACAGGGACAGCAGTGGGGACAGGGATAGGAAGAGGGATAGGGTCTGGAATGGAGACAGGGATGTCTGCCAGAGTCTGAACATCCTCCTGGTGCCCCAAAAGCAGAAGGCAGGGCTTTGGTGGACAGCGGATGCAGAGCCCAGCACCCACCTGACATGAGGACCCTGGGCATCACCCACTCCCTCTGTTCCCCCTCCCCAGGTGCCAGTGGGTACCCAACATAAGCGAGGCAGTAGTGGTTCCAGCCAGGATGGCAGCCTCTTCGCCTGGCACAGCACCCTGTCACCAACCCTGGTGCTCAAGGAGGACAAGGTGAGCACCCTGTGGAGGGGCACGAGGCAGGGCAGGGGATAAACCTGACCCCACGACCATCACCGCTATCACCACCACAACCACCACCGTCTTCACTGTCACCATTATCACCAACACCACAACCACCACCACCATACCATTATCATCACCATCACCATTGCCAACATCACCACCATAACCACCACCAACACCATCCCCCTGCTTTGCCTTCCAGTTTAAAAGCCTTGACAAGGCCGGGGTGCTCAATCGGACCAAGACAGTGGACAGAGGGAAGCGGCTCCGGTAAGGATGTCCCAATGTTCCCCACCACTGGAGCCAGGATCCCCAAGGGGAATGGAAGTGACAGGGGCTGTGCTGGTCCCTCTGCGTGACCCCCACTCTGCTCCCCAGGAAGAACTGGAGCTCCTCCTGGACCGTACTGGAGGGGGGGATCCTCACCTTCTTCAAGGACTCAAAGCATTTGGCTGCTGGTGCCTTGGTAAGAGCTTCAGTGGCCTCAGTGGGGCCAGCACTTGTAGGGTGGTGCCAGCAGCTGTAGGATGGAGCCAGCACCCATGGGGTGGGACCAGCACCCCTGGGACAGGGTCAGAACTGTGGAATGGAGCTAGGACCCATAGGATGGGGTCAGCACCCATGGGATGGGGCCATGACCCACAGGATAGTCCCACCTTTGGGTTGGGTCCCCACACATCAGCCCCTGTGTGCTCAGACCTGCTGAATGGGACCCAGCAAAGGATCAGCAACAGGTTATTGGGGCGAGTGGAGAGGAAGTGGTGCCCAACCAAACCCCCAGCACCCGCCAGCAGCCGCCGCCCGGATGCAGAAGTTGCCTGGATCTTGCAACACCCTGCGGTGATGGTGGCAGGGGAAGTGGAGGGGACAGTCCTGCTCCTTGGGATGGGGGCTGTGGGCACAGGGCCCTGACTTGGGATGGAAGGGAGAGTGGAGCCCCCCAAAACCCAAGAGTAGGGAGAGAAAGAGGGTCTGATGCTGAGAACAACCCAAGGGACTGTCACCTCCCTGGGGTCCCTATGTACCACACAGTGCTGGCCCCATGAGGGACCCTAAAACTGAAGACCCCAAGGTCTTCTTCAGCTCATGTTACCCCATGAGATGGCAGTGGCTGTCTCCAAGCTGGTGGCCACCCCACAGCAGCAGCACCCACAGCAGGTCCTACAGAAAGAGCACGGGTGCTGGGAGGGGACAGTGATGTCCCACAGGGGACATTTGCCACTCTTGTCCCTCTCGGGGAGGAGCCCACAGCCCTCCAGACAGCAGGACTCCAGTGTCCCTGTCCCTCAGCAGCGGTGTCACCCTTGTCCCCTCCATCCCGCAGCGGCACCCCAGCACCCTGACCACCCCTGAGCACACAGTGGAGCTGCGTGGGGCCATCCTTGCCTGGGCCACCAAGGACAAGTCCAGCAAGAAGCACGTCCTGGAGGTGAGTTGGGTGACACCTGAGGGGATATCAGTCACCCTCTGGGGTCCACATGTGGCCCATGGGGCCATGGCGATGCCTCCACCCACCCAGTTCATCCCATCAGTGATGAAGGGGGTGCACTGGGGTTAGTGGTGCTGGGGACACTGGGGATGTCACCGAACTGGGAGCAACAGGATGTGCTGCTATGGGCACAGAGACATCACCAAGGGATGGCCCAGCTCCCAGAGGGGCTTTTCCACTCTGGCTTTGCTCAGGGAAGAGGTTTCCAGCCCTCCCAGCTCAGTGGGGTCACTGTTCTCAGCCCAGCCAGGCCCCCCCCGAGCTGGTTGTCTGTGCCCCCTGCCCTCACCGTTACCTCCCTGCTCCGGCAGCTGAGGACGCGGGAAGGCTCCGAGTTCCTCATCCAGCACGACTCGGAGCAGATCATCGGCGCCTGGCACAAGGCCATTGCTGACAGCATCCTCAGGCTGGTGAGCTGGCACCCCCCACCCTGCCCAGCCACCCACCCTGGCGGTGGGCACAGGGGTCTCACACTGCCCCTTCCCCAGGGCACCAACCTCCCTGGAGAGGAGGACACTGAAGGTGCTGCTGAGCTGGGCTCCCGGGAGAAGCTGGCGGGCAGTGAGGAGAGGAGGGCAGGTGAGCTGCGATGGGTACCGGTGGCCACTGGCAAGGCCACCCACACGCAGGGTAGCCACGCTGTGGTGTCCCCAGCTGGCCATGGTGGTGGGAAGTGCCAGGAGGACCCTGGGATGGTGCTGGACTGGGGATGTGGTTCTGCCCCTGTCCTGGGCACTGGAAAGGACTCCTCTCAAGAACTGGGGGCAGTGCTGGGCCCCTCACTTCAAGAAGAGATTGAGGGGCTGGAGCAGGTCCAGAAGAGCCATGCGGCTGGGGAAGGGACTGGAGGGTAAGACCGATGAGGGAGAGGCTGAGGGAGCTCAGGGCATTTAGCCTGGAGAAGAGGAGACTTGGGGGGGGACCTTCTCCCTCTCTCCATCTCCCTGAAGGGAGGTTGTAGTCAGGTGGGGGTCTGGCTCTTCTCCCAGGCAACAGCACCAGGACAAGAGGGCAGGGCCTGGAGCTGCCAGGGGAGGGGTAGACTGGCTGTTAGGAAGCCCTTCACCACTGAAAGGGTGATCAGAGCCTGGCATGGACTGTCCAGGGCAGTGGTGGAGTCCCCATCCCTGGAGGTGTTGAAGGACAGCCTGACTGTGGCCCTTAGTGGCCTGGTCTGGCTGATGGGGTGATGATGTGTCCGGGGCTGGATGAGCTTCACCCTCAATCATTCTGGGTTTCTGTGATGCTGACGGGTGCCCTGTCCCCAGCAGCAGCCAGGCAGGCACTGGGCAGTGCCAGCGGAGAGAGTGACTCCAGCAAAGTGCGGAACAAGCTGCGCAAGTTCCTGCAGAGGCGCCCAACGCTGCAGTCCCTGCGCGAGAGGGGCTACATCAAGGGTGGGTGCTGGGGTTGGGGAACCTCAAGGATGGGTGCTGGGGTAGGTCTGAGCACACTCTGGGGTGTCCTCTGGCTGGAAGATGGGTGGGGACAGCGAGGATGGAGTTGGAGGACTAAACCAAGCCCAACCCAACATCTTGGTGATGGGTTTGGTCATCTCCCGTCACCTCCAGCCACCTTCATGTCACTCCTGTATGGGAATGGGACCCTCTGCAATGTTCCCAATCCTGTCCCCAGCCTGGACCCACCACTGGCCACAGTGGGTGTCCTCTGGCCACACTCATGTCCCCCTTCTTTCTTCCAGATCAGGTTTTTGGGTGCTCCCTGCCAGTGCTCTGTGAGCGGGAGCGAGGGACAGTGCCACGCTTCGTCCTGCAGTGCATCCAGACTGTGGAGAGGAGAGGTACCAGCTCAGGATGGGGACAACTGGGGATGCAGTGGCACGGGGACAACTCTGGTGAAGCCTAAACTGGATGATTGGGATTTCCCTGGAATCCCAGTGGGCACCTGCATGGCCAGAGTGATTGGTATCACCATGTGGGCATCTTCCAAGGGATGGTGGGGACATCGAGGTCTCCTCACTGGTGGCTGGTGGGACCTCAGAGTGGTTAACTAGGATTGTCCCTCCCATCTCCAGGTCTGGACATCGATGGGTTGTACCGGGTCAGCGGCAACCTGGCCACCATCCAGAAGCTGCGCTACAAGGTGGAGCACGGTAAGGGCCCCTGTGGTGGCAACATGGGGCAAATGGGATATAACCCCCCCTCCTCAGGGCAGGGGGATGGGGGCTGGCTTTGACAGAGACCCTCGTCCATCCCTGGGGCTCTGGTCTGGCCCTGCAGACGAGCAGCTGGACCTGGATGATGGGCGCTGGGAGGACGTCCATGTAGTCACTGGAGCGCTGAAGCTCTTCTTCAGGGAGCTGCCGGAGCCACTCGTCCCCTTCAGCCACTTCGACAAGTTCATCGCAGCCATCAGTGAGGGCTGGGGACAGGATGGGACGGGATGGGATGGAACAAAGATGAGGATGGGATGGTGTAGGGATAAGGATGGGGATGGGGTTTGCTATGGGGATAGGAATGGGGTGGGGATAGGGACATAGATAGGGATGGAGAGAAGGGTGGGATGGGGACTGAGATGGAATGGTGACAGAGGGATGGGGTCAAGGATGGGGCTGGGGACAAGGATGAGGTGGTGGGGTGGGATGGGGATTGTGACTGGGATGGGAATGGGAATGGAGACATCTATGGGGATAGGAGTGGAGCAGGGCCAAAAATGCAGACAGACGTGGATGGGAACAGGGATGAGGATGGGGATGGAAACAAGAGTGGGAATGGGGACAGAGACAGCAACAGAGATGAGAACAGGAATAGGGAAGGAAGCTCTGGCCCCAGCACCCCCAGTAAGACACCCATCCCCTCCCATCACAGAGATGCTGGACACGACCAGGCGGGGCCAGAGTGTCCGTGAGCTGGTGTCCTCCCTCCCTCCTGCCCACCACGACACCATGAAGGTCCTTTTCCGCCACCTCTGCAGGTGACACCCTTCTCACTCCCCCCAACCCCAAGCCAGTGTCACCACTGAGCTTTGGGGACAGGCTGGGTGACACCATCCCTTATCCCTACAGGGTCATCGAGTTCAGGGAGGAGAACCGCATGTCGGTGCAGAGCATTGCCATTGTCTTTGGCCCCACACTACTGCGGCCGGCCCACGAGGAGGGCAACATGGCCATGCACATGGTGTTCCAGAACCAGGTGGTGGAGCACATCCTCACCCAGTACAGCTACATCTTCCCCGATGGCTAAACTCCGCTGTGGAGACAGCCCTGCACTGGGGACATCAAGGAGCAGCATCCCAGGGGAAGGACTTGGCCACCTTGGACCGTGGTGGTGGTAGCCACCATGGGCTCCAGGGTGGTGGCCTGGCTCACTGGGGATGTGGCTTGAGGGACAGTGTTGGCACACTGGGGACACCCCGTCCCCCCACTGCCACCCTGCTCCTGCTGGAAGTTGAGCCTCATGGAGGGGGTTTGGAGGAGGTTGATGGGGGATGGGGGAGCCCTGTGTTCTCCCAATGGGGGTGGCACAGACACAGACCCCAGGGTGACGGGGTGGAGGAGCCCGGCCGGGCAGTGCCCGCAGGGACGGTGCCACCGGCGGGGCAGCAGGGACAGGCCGGGCTGCGCCATGGCCAGAGCCGGTTCCCCAATAAAGAGCCCGTTCAGCCACCAGGAGCTGCTGGCAGGGTGTGGGGTCAGCCCCAGTGACACTGGTGGTGGCACAGTGGGGGGGTCTCATGGGACCTGATAACTCCTGGGGACATGGGGACCCCACATCCCTGGTGCCACCTTTCCCAGGTGGCATCAGCAAACCCCATGTCACCACAAGTGTCCCTGCAGGCAGTGGGGAAGGGTGCTGGGAGTGCTGTGGTGAAGAGTGGGTGACAGTGGGGTGGGAGCTCCCATCACCCAGCGTCACCCCACTGGGGTAGGGACACTTGGGGTCACAATGGGGACACAACCAGAGCAGTAAGGGCCACAATTTTGAGACAATGAGGACACCAAAGGGCACAGCAGGGACACAAAGAGGATTCTTTGGGCCATGATGGTGACATTTTGGGACACAACAGGGATGGGGCCGTGTAGGAGGGTTTGGGACATGGTGGGAGTGGCTGGGGTGTCCAGGGAACACTTTGGGATGCAGTGGGGACCCTTGGGGACACAAGAAGGGCAGTTTGGGGTTCAGTGAAAATATCTGAGGATGCAGTGGGGACTTTTAGGGACACAGGGAGATTATTTAGGACATGAGGGGATTGTAGTGGGCTTGTTTGGGACAGGAGTGGGTGCAATGGGAACAGGGCAGGGACACTTTGGAATGCAGAGAGCACAATGGGGTCCCTCTGGGATGCAGTGGGGACATTTTGGGGCGGTTTAGGACAAGATGGAGACTCTTTGGGATGCACTGGGGATCTTTTAAGATGCAAGGAGATACTTTGGGACACAAAGGGACATTTTTTAGGGGTGAGGGGATGGTTTGGGACACTTTGGGTAACGATGGGAACCCTTTGGGATGTAGCAGGAACATTTTGGGGTATGAGGAGCTACTTTGGGACTGGAGGGGAGACAATAGATGCTTCAGGGTGCTGTGGGGACAGGAGAGCACACGATGGGGACATTTGTGAATGCAGGAAGGACACTTTGGAACAGGAAGGGACATGATAGGGACACTTTGAGACACTTTGGGACAGGATAGAAACCCTTGGGAACCCAAGGACATACTTTGGGACAGAAATGGACATTTTAGGGGTGCAGTGGGGGTAGTTTGGGACAGAGGGGATATGATGAGGACCCTTTGGGATGCAGCTTTGACACTTTGGGACACCTGGGGACCCTTTGGGATGCAGTGGGACATTCTGAGGTAAAAGGACATACTTTGGGACAGCAAGGGATGATTTAGGGGTGCAGCGGGAGGTAGTTTGGGACAAACTGGGACATGATAAGGACCCTTTGGGATGCTGTGGGGACACTTTGAGACACCAAGAGACACCTGGGGATCCTTCGGGATGCAGCAGAGACACTTTGGGACACAAGGGGACACTTTGGGACACAAGGAGATATTTTGGGATAGAAAAGAAAATTTTAGGGGTGCAATGGGGGGTAGTTTGCAACACAAAGGGACAAAATAGGGACCCTTTGGGATGCAGTGAGGACATTTTGAGGCAGTTTGGGACATGCAGGGACACTTTTGGATGCAGTGGGGAAACTGTGGGGCACAGGGAGATAATCTGGGACACAAAGAGACATTTTAGGGGTGCAGTGAGGGGTAGTTTGAGACACGAAGGGATACTTTGGGACACGAGGTGACAAGAAGAGCCTTTGGGATGCAGTGGGGACACTATGGGGACCCTTTGGGATGTTTGGAGACTCTTGGGGACCTTTTGGGGTGCAGTGAGAAGACTTCAGGACACTTGGGACCCCTTTGGGACACTTGGGAGACGCTCTGGGATGCAGTGGGGACTCTTTAGGGACTTTGGGGACACTTGGGGACCCTTTGAGATGCAGTGGGGACTCTTTAGGGGCTTTGGGGACACTTGGGAGACCCTCTGGGATGCCGCGGCGCGGAGGGGCAGCTTCGGGAGGCAGTAGAGAGCCCCCGGAACTCGACGGGATCCCCGGGAAGGGGGTGGGGGGCGGGGCTAGACCCGGGTTGG
>VXBP01003855.1:0-27733 GCA_013400115.1 Rhinopomastus cyanomelas
TGTTGCCCTACGCTGGACCCTCTCCAACAGCTCCATATCCCTCTTGAACTGAGGAGACCTCCTTTGACCCATCACTTCTCTGTCTCTATCTTGTCTTCATATGGCAACAGTACAGCGTTGTCAGGTCCTGTGTCCTTCATCATAGTCTTCTGAAGATGCAGTACTTCAGATTCTGTAAGTACTCAAAAACTTTAATATTTAATTCAACAGTATGTTTTTTTTTATTTTTAAGGATAAATAAGGGCTGCTATATAACAGCAGCAGTCTCAAAGTAGGGGACTAATAGAAAATCTGCAAGTATTGCTCCTCAGAGGCCTGCTTTGTGATTTTGGTTTCTGGAGTGATAGCTTAGGAAGAAAGCTTTGGAAGAAATTCTAGACATGGTGACATGGATCTTGCCCTAGGATCATGCATGGTCTGTACTTTGTGTTGAACCATGAGCACCAGGCTGAAGACCACATGTAACAACAGAAGGGGATTTAACAGACTTCTCTGTTATTCCACAAAATGAAAATCAAAACAGGGAAGCCTTAGGGATTAAAGAAACAGAGTATCTTCCATAAGTGTTTGAAGGACATGCAGCATACAAAACCCTTCAACACATTCCACTTGCTTATGCCATTTTACATGACACACAAAAGGAAAGTCTTGGTTCTTATATCCTTCAAGCAGGTGGAAGTTGTTCTTTACTAAATATTACCTACTTCTGTGAGCTCACAAAAGATTTTCACATTGTCTTAAAATTTCACATTACTTCAAAATTCAGCTCCTGCTTTTATTTTGTTATTTATTCAAACAAAGCTGTATCTTGTGAATATATTATTCTTTTTCTGAATTCTTCAATATTCGATTGATCCCTTGGGAATGTATATCAGTCAGCTGGGAGCTGGTCCCTATTTCCTAAAACTGTGGGCTCCTGGTGATCCGTGTTATTTGTAGGCAGCCACTTCTTGCTGAAGGATATAGTGTGCAATGTAGACATTAAAATTAATAACAGTAAATTGATGACAGTGTTAAACACCTACATAAAAAGTCAAAGCTTATCACTGAATTTCAACAGCAAATCAGTCCCAGGGCAGTGATGATTCAGTTAATGTCAGGCTACTAAAAACTAAAGCAACTTTATTCTGGTAAATGGCATACTCCTGTCCTCCACCTGGAACTGATTTACAAGAGTACAACCCCAGGCACACACTTACACATGGTACAATAAGATAACATGACAAATTTTGTCTTGTGCTTTTGCCCAAAACCTCCCTAGCAATCCCCACCATCTCTGGCGATGGCATTCACGTTATTAGTACTTTCAGTGTTGACATTTAGATAGATGATATTTCCTTGTTGGATATATCAGTAAATAGTCAGCTTTGAGTTCAGTTGTTGGCTTTTCAGTAGATAAAGATTAGACATTTAATGAAAATATTCTAATTGACTTTCAGTAAATCAGTCAATGTCACTAAAAAACAGAAACAATTTTGATTACTATAAAAAATGGAACGTTTTTAACCTTCTATTCAATTTTCTTGCTCTGTGGTACAGAACAAGAAAAAGCACAAGTGTTGTTAAACATGTTTCAGGAACAGTCTCTAAGTAATCAACCTCCTAACCTTTTAGATGAAACACCATTACCCTGAGATGATGGACTTGAGACCAAGCTATATAAAAGAAGATGAGGACATGCTGTAGAGGGTCCAGAGAAGGGCCACAAAAATGCTGAAAGTACTAGGAAGACTGCCATAGGAGGAAAGGATAAAAGAACTGGGTTTTTTCAGACTATAGGAAAGAAGACTTAGGGGAGATCTTATCACTGTGCTCCAGTATTTAAAGGTTGGCTACAAAGAAGATGGAGACTCCCTTTTGACAAAGATTGACATGGAAAAGATGTGGGGTAATGAGTACAAGTTACTCCTTGTAACAATTGAAAAAATCCCCCCAAAGAATTGATGGATTCCCCAAAATTGGACACTTAAAATATGGACTAGATGATCCTTAAGGTGCCTTCCATCTTGTAACTCTATGACTCTATGACTCCTGTGATACCATTTCATCAAAGCAATGCTACCAATTCACTGCAGAAGCAATTGCTGTCTGCACACAACTGTAGGTACATGGGTTTATGCAGAACTACTTGGGCTTCTAGTAAGCTTTGACATATACTGCATCCATTTGTAGCAGGTGGCATACCAACCGTTCCTTCAGTTTCCCTGTGCACACATGGAAGCAGACAGACACAAAAATGTGCTTGTCATGACAGAAGTTGTTGTGTGCCACAATGATAATGTGGGTGGAAAAAGGTGTTGTACACCATTTCTAACCCTTCTCCAACACACTGGAGAAAAGGACAGTTTAAGAATTAATTTCTCTAGCTTTGTTTTTTATGCGTGAAGAGGCTTTTGGCAATTTGAAGAGAAGCATCTGGGGGATATTATGGCTGAATGATCTCACGGCAGCCAAAGTTAGCAGTAGTTCTGGTGATTTATGTCACAGTTCTTGTTTATCCCATAGGAATATTTCCTTCCCAAGCGCTCACTTGCATGTGAAGTAGTTTGACTGTTACTGCTGAAGGGTGCCTGTTCTGGATAAAGAGACCATAGTTGCATCTTTTGCTTATTTAGTCAGATTATATCTTCATCTTGAACATTTGATTAGAACTTAAATATGGTCAGACTTCAGGCACTTTGCTACCAGCTTTCTAAGGCAGGAGCTGCTATTTTGTTTGGTGTTTGCATATTAGCAGCATGTGGCCTCAGTCCATGGGAATCACAGGCAGAATCATACATAAATTAATAGGCTAAGACCTTCATGATGGCTCATTCCTCCTGGAGGTGTTTAAGGAACGAGTGGATGCAGCGCTTAGGGATGTGGTCTAGCAGTTAGACACCAGGAGAAAAGGTTGGACTCGATGATCCTGGAGGTCTTTTCCAGCCATGATGATTCTATGATTCTATGCTATGATTGTTGCCCAGTGCAAAGCAGAATGAAGCCTGCTGCTCTTCTCTCCTAAGGCTGTGCTAGTTTTGTAAGTGACTGGTTTACTTATACTATTGCTAGTTATTCCAGCATAGGAATCCAAGTACTAAAGTAATTTTAAAGGCACAGATTATGTTGTCTGTCTTTCAGTTGCCTCTCTAGAAATGCAGGGCTACTGTAAGTTCTGCATTATGTCTGCCAGACTCACCTGAATGTTTCAAATACCACACAGCATTGTAAACAACACTAGACACCTATTTCAAGGCACCAGAATTACTCCCCAGGTGATCAGACAAAAGCCTGTGATAAGCAGAGACTCTCAGTCACATCCTTCCTTCACCATCAGAACCGGACATGGATTTGCCACAGCAGTTCAAGTTAAATGACAGCTTTGTCTCTAGTGAACTGTGCTTTTGCTGAAGTTTATCAGAATTCCATAAAACCCCTTAAAATGTATGGAATAATATGTCAAATTGACAAAGTCTTTGTTCTAAGTGTTTTGTATATAATACCGCAGTATCAATGGCTACCCAAAGTATTTCTTTAATTTGGGCTCTTGACTTGTTAGCAAAAATTTTAAAACACATAGGAGTAATACCAAATTTACTTATTCAGTTCAGAAATCAGATGTGTGTGTGTGTTTGGTATGGTATTTGGCTTTTTTTCAGTAAGGCCCTATAACCCCTTCTCTAATGTAATGTAAATTAGGAAGTGGTAGATTTACATAACTTAATAAATACAATTATCTTGTAATTTCCTGTGTCTGGCACTCTGCCTAGAGTTACAGCTAGTAACATTATCTTTAGTGGTGTGCTCCTTCAGGACTGTTCTAATTTCCCTGCAATATATCAAAACTCTTGACTAGGTGTAACTACTACAGCAGTTGTTCTCTCTTCAGCTCTGTACTTCTCAGGCTGTGTTTAGAAACCACTACTACAGTGAAAAGATTAGATAATGTCATAACTATTGCAGTGGTTTCTTTTCATAGGGTTTGAAGGCTTTTCCTGGTAGCTGAAACAAAGCACAATTCTGCAACTGCTACTACTCATACTGTCCCTTCATGTTATAGATGATAACAGCAGTTACTGATACACATAGTTTGTTTTCTAAAACACTTGAAACAACAGGAGTAAGCTATGCTTGCTTAAAGTAAATTACTTGGGTCCAAGGCTTTGACTGTTCTTAAGCAGAAGCCGCACAAAATACCGCATGTTTGTTCTTGCTCAGCTGGGTACCACAGATACTGCTCCCCAAATCTCTTCCTAGCTTCAGTTATATGTATATATACATGTATATGTATATATATGCATATAACCTCAGTTATATGCATACCTGCATGTCCTGCTCCGGCAGGGGGGTTGGACTCGATGATCTCTTAGGTCCCTTCCAACCCCTAACATCCTATGATCCTATACCCTGAATTACTATAACATGTGAGTACACCTTGAATTAACTGAGTCTGCCCTCACAGACTCACAGAATTTTCAGGGTTGGAAGGGACCTCTAGAGATCATCTAGTCCAACTCCCCCACCAAGGCAGGACTACCTACAGCACATCGCATGGGACTGCATCCAGGCATGTTTTGAATATCTCCAGAGAATGAGAATCCATAGCTTCCCTGTGCAGCCACCTGCACAGTAAAGAAATATCTCCTCATATCTAAATGAAACATCCTGTATTCTAGCTTGTGCCCACTGAACCTTGTTCTACCCCTGGGAACAACCAAAACCAGTTTGGCTCCATCATTCTTACACCCACCCTTCAGATAGTTATAGAGATGAATAAAGTCTCCTCTCAATCTTATCCTCTCCAAGCTAAGTAGTCCCAGCTCTCTCAACCTTTCTTTGTGGGAGAGAAGTTCTAGGTCCAAATAATCTTTGTTGCTCTGCTCTAGACTCTCTGCAGTAGTTAATAGTAATAGACTCTCTCAAACCAGGGAGCCTAGAACTTGACACAGTATTCCAAGATGTGGCCTCATTCTGCAGAGTAAAGGGGAGCATAACCTATCTACAACTACTGGCCACACATTTACTAATGAATCCTAGAATACCATTGGTCTTCTTGGCAACAAGGGCACACTGTCAGCTTTTTGTCTGCTTCTGTCCACCAGGACTCAACATCTTCAGAGCTACAGCCCTTTGATACATCAGTTACCCCTCCCAGACCCCTAGACTGCACACATCTTTGTTCTCAAAAATGTCCAGGATCTTAACAGAGTTATTCAAAGATTTAATTGTGTCAGAATATGATTTAAAAAAGACATGGTCTGCTTTACTAGCAAATGTATCTTTCCTTGGCTCAGATTTTAGTGTGGGCTTATAAATAAAGAGTGTATTGATAATTGTGTCAGTGGTTTTAAATACAGTTTGTGAGTGTGAGGTACACACTTCTCTTCAGTTGCCCAGCCAATTGGATTTTTCTGTTAGAAAAATCAGAGTTGGGTTTTGGTTGCTCTCTAATCCAGAACTCTACGACTTTACCTTCCTGTAATTACTGTTTTATGCCAGTAAGGGTTGATTTTCTTGCAAAATGTTATGCTTTATACTAGAATCAGTGACCCTACTTGGTTAAGTCCTAGGAGCTGTCTGTCGCACTGTGAAACGCTAATTACTCTGTTGTCTCTCCTTGAACCTAGATACCTGGGGAACCTAACAAGTGTGGTTAATGAACAACACATGCAGTGGCTGTGGGATTTCGGTGGGAGAAAGCCCTTTTGGATAGGCAAGTACATCACCTGCCTGTCTCCCTTGACAATTAGAACTCCTGTGCACCTTGGAAAGCGGAAGCTAACAAATGCTGCAGTTCCAACACAGTATTCCAATGTTGCATTGTCCTCAGCTTTCTGCTGCTGTTATTACTTCAGAGTGATGCATAAAATAAAGGCTGAAATTTACCTGGTTCATTTTATAAGTTTTTATCAAAAGAACAGTTTAGCTTGTTGTCTATTGCTGGATTGTTTTTACCTTGAAACCTTTCCCATATTTAATACTAGCTGGTAAAATAAGTTCTGATGGAGCTCCTCCCCCATTTGACCATTCCTTTGACTGTTACTGTATTAAACTCTAACTTTTTAAAAACTTTAAATAATTATTACTGTTACTGCTAATTGACCAGTGTCACCTTTTATCAGAAACCTTGTGAATTAATTAGATGATCAGCTAAAGAAGATGTCATTACAACATTTTACAAGTTGCATGCATTAACAGAACCTAATTTTACAATTGTTAATTTCAAGAGTATCGATAAAGCTTACAAATATCTGCAGGACATTATTTTCAGAAGGAATCTGAAGGCATCTGAGGCTGCACAGACCTTGGCGTTTGTATCATCAAAAGAGAAACTTAGAAGATTCTATGAGAAATGATTGAGGGAACAGAGGTTGCTTACTCTAGAGAAAAGGAGGGTGTGGGGGAGACCTTATTGCTCCCTTTCAAAACCTGAAAGAAGGTTGGAGTGGGGCCTCTTCTCCCTTGTGGCAAGTGCTAGAACCGCAAGAAATGTTTGCCGGCTGTACCAGGGGAGGTTTAGGCTGGATGTTATGAAGAATTTCCTCATCAAAACGGTGATCAAACATTAGAACAGGCTGTTTAGAGCAGGGGTGGAGTCACTCATCCCTGGAGGTATTTAAAAGGCCTGTAGACGTAGTGCTGAGGGACATGGTTTAGGCATGACCTGAAAGTGCTGGGTTGAAGGACTTAGAATCATAGAATCATTAGAGATGATTGGAAGGGACCTCGAAAGATCATCTAGTCCAATCCCCCTACCACAGCAGGATCACCTAGACNGTGATTCAGATGGCCTTATGAAATAATGAATTGTATTCTACTTGCATTCTTCCAGATTTAATTTTTTAAGCACAATTACTGTGTGCATTATTTAACAAAGGGGTAGGACAACATGCATCAGTTGGCATCAGGCTCCAAAGATGCCAAACGTTACTGATTTGGTCTTATCGATTTCACACAGGCTTGAATGACCAAGTCAATCCTGGACGTTGGGAGTGGAATGGAGGAGAACCTGTAACTTACACGAACTGGAGAAGAAGCTCCTATCACTTTCCAAAGAGAGGAAGCAACTGTGTATTGGTGCAGAAGCAAGGAAAATGGCAAGCAACTGATTGCAAGAAGGTCAAAAGAAACAGCTATGTATGTTCAAGAAAGCTGTAAATAACGGGGATACTTGTGAAAGCACGTAGACATTCATGTTGTTTCAGTTATATTCATCTGTGAACAAGGGAAAGTGTGCTGTTAGAAGACTTGCCAAAGTATCAGCAAGGCATATTTTATGTGCTGACAGAAGTGCAGATGCTTTGGACTCCAATCAAAGAATAGTTCAGTTGCAAACATTTTGAACCCTCCCTAAAAACTTTGATGTGTTACTTACTCCTATGTATTTTTACACCAAGAAGCTAGGTCTGAAGGCTTTCATTACATTTCTGTGTAAAAATACCTTTTCTCTAAAAAAAGAAAATAGCACATCCATTGATTGATTTGCTTTTAAGAGGGGTTGTGAATTGGTCATTGCTTTAATTTGTTTGCAGTAAAAAAATAGCTTCACAGGTTGCAGTTGCAAAAAAAAAAAAGGAAGACTGGGGTAGAAGGCTGCCTAAAACCTAAAACCAGGTTCTCTTGTGTGAGGAGGGGAGGGATATTATCTCAGTAGACTGGGGCTTCTTTGGCCCAGTACAAAGCCTTATGAAAATACCAATGGTAGGATTTAGTGACAAAAGCACCAACAGGAGCAAAGCCTTGTATTTCTTTTTCTGCCTCCCAAGGCTGGCTTCAGATCCTAAGGATCTCCTCTCATGAAGCTGCATATTGGTTCACATTTATAACTAAAACGGTTTGATGGGTTTTGGAGTGCAGGTTTTTGTGTAATTAAATAATAACCAAGACACAGCAGCTCAGTGAAAAGAACCCAGTGATTAGCCTGCACTTCTACAAACATGTGCTCTTTGCATGCCTGTCACTTGTAACCACCTTCTCCCCGTCAAGTATTTTTTAAATCTGGTGAACAAGTTAAAACAAATTGACAGAGAGACAGCTGACTTAAAGACAAAAGTAATGAATAAAAGGATAGGGAACTGGCCACAGGAACACATCGTCAAAATAAAAATATTTCACAAGAATTGTGTTGTTACTAACTTTATGCAAATCAAGTATTTAATCTGAAAAATATCAGAAGTTTTCCAGATCTCTCTTGTATGCACTGAAACTTACTGAATGCCTTCGAGTCTTTATTCATTAATCCTATAATTATTAAAATAGCCTTAAGAGAACTGTCTATATAATTGTGTCAACACTATGATTCTACATTATTTACATTACAAGACTGGTGCTATTTTAAATCCTGTATTCAGGAAACTATATGTATTCTGTTTAACTTTGTAATTTGTGTTAATAAAAAACCCCCATATTTTAGTGAATATTAATTTTTTTGTTTCATAATTCACAAAAGTGGGGCTTTTTTCTAGTGATATACACCATAATATTCAGCATAGTAGAAATGCACTCGTAAGCAAGCATAATATACTTACTCTTTACTGATACCATGACTTTCATAAGGCCATCTGAATCATATTAGGTGGCATTAGTGCCATCTGAACAAGGAAAAATACACTTTTCTGCATGATTGCCTATCTAAAATGTTTTCTCTTTTTACATTTATTGTATGTCTATCACAGTATCACAGAGTGTCTTTGGTGGGAAGAGACCTTTGAATTCATTAAGCCCATTTAAGGCTGGGCTGGATGAGGCTCTGGCCAGCCTGATCTAGGATGGGTGTCCCTGCCCATGGTAGAGGAGTTGGAACTGGATGATCCTGTGGTTCCTTCTAACCCTGACTGACTGTATGACTTGGTCTAGGTGATCCTGCTGTGGTAGGGGGATTGGACTAGATGATCTTTCGAGGTCCCTTCCAATCATCNCTCTCTCCAGCAGCTCCACATCCCTCTTGTACTGAGGAGCCCACAACTGGACACAATACTCCAGGTGTGGTCTCAGCAGGGCAGAGTAGAGGGGGAGAAGAACCTCTCTTGATCTGCTAACCACCCCTCTTCTAATCCACCCCAGGATGCTGTTGGCCTTCTTGGCCACAAGAGCACATTGCTGGCTCATAGTCATCTTGTTGTCCACCAGGACCCCCAAGTCCCTTTCCCCTACACTACACTCTAACAGGTCAGTCCCCAGCCTATACTGGTACCTGGGGTTGTTCTTGCCCAGATGCAAGACTCTGCACTTACTCTTGTTATAGCTCATTAGATTTTTCTCTGCCCAGTTCTCCAGCCTGTCCAGATCTCGCTGAATGGCAGCACAGTCTGCGGGGGTGTCGGCGACACCACCCAGCTTTGTGTCGTCAGCAAACTTGCTGACTGTTCTGTGTCAGTCAGTTCCCTCATTACCACTGCAGAATCTATGCTGCTTGTAATAGAGACAATTCTACTACTTTAACTACTATCCTCTACATTAGCACACAAGAAGTATAAGGTTAGAAGACAAGAACAAAATACGGCTTGTTTATTTTTAAAGCATTGAGAAAACCTATTGTTGTCAGTCAGTAGCCCTAATGAATAGGAATCTGGAATCTGAAGCACTGCAGCATAAGAAAAATAATATAATTTTATTCATACAGATAAAATTTTCAGATAAGTCTACATATGTTTTTACTTTTTAATAAAAGAAACTGTATCTGCATCTTCTTCTTTAGATTACATAACATTTTCTGGGTAGTGTCAAACTCTTCAGTGAATCATCATTGCTCTCTCAAACTATTCATGATAATCTATGAAAGATGTGACTTCCTGAAGTGTGAAATATCATTTTGCCCAGGCTCCTTCTCCCCTGACTCACTGTCCCATAGTCTAACAATCTGAAGCAATAAAGTTCATATCCAATATAGCTCCCATCTTGGTTGGGTGGCTTATAATAAACCACCACCACAATGTGTACTTTGTTAGAGTGATTCTTACCCATGAGCAATTGACCCTATCTTCATAATCACCACCATGCACAGGACAGCCAAGACATTCCTTTATACATAGAACCACTCTAGCATCTCCGCTTCCAAACCTATCCCTTCTGAAGAGCTTCCAGATGTCCAAGGCTGTGGTGTAGTTACGTGATTCATCCCACTACATTTGGGTAATTACATCATTTCTTGTTGGACAATGGTTTCAAGCTCCCCCTGTTTATTGTCCATGCCACTTGCATTGGTATAGGCACATATTAGTTGATGTGCCTTTATCAGAGTGGAAGTCCAATCACCACTTGATTGTTCCCAGACACTACTGTGAGTCTTAGTTTATTTGTATCCCTTGTGTCTTCCCGTCACACATCCCACCATCCCCTATCTCCACTGAGTTATCAGTGGACCTAACACACCATCCTGTAAACATTGATGGGACATTACCATGCTTGTCTCCGGCTTGGGTTTTTCCCCCCCTTTCCTCCTTCAAATCTAGCTTAAAGCTCTGCTAATGAGATTGGCCAACTCACATGCAAAATGCTGTCTCCTCCTTTGAGAGAGGTGTACGCTGTTTGCCACCAGCATCATGTAAGTCAATCCATGATCAAAACCCCAAAGTCCTGTTGGTGACACCAGGCTCCGAGTCAGGATTTGATATGAAACTTCAGTCCAAAAACTAAGACTGTTCTCACTTCTGTTTCTACTGCCCAGAGAAAAGAAACAGAGTAACATGAACAGTAAGGTATAAATGAATGAATAAACAACCAAAGCAATAGGGGATTTTAAAGTGAATAGCAAAGAGGGAATTCATGATGCGCAGTGTCTAAGGTTGAAGGCACAAAACTAAATGGATGTATTTCCTGTTCTTTCGTATTGTACCTTGTAAAAAGCCTTTTGCTTTCATAATTATAACTTTCCCATGAGGCCTGTATGTAATTTGTTTCCCGCAAAATCACTACAACAATGATCACAGATGGCTTTCTTTGGTAAGTACAATAATTGGAGAATAAACCACATAGCTCTAATTCATTAGTTCTGAGCTCTTCATAAGGGTTCTGTACAATATAAATCAGGATACATGTTTGTCTACACAGGATATGTTTTGAAAATGGTATGATATTGAATTGGGCTGTAATATATAAAATCCATTTTAATGATTTTATCATCAATCAGTCTGTGATGAGCCTATTTAGCTCAACAGAAGGCAAGTAATTCAAGCACTGCCTAAGAATTATTTTTAGGCATCAACTGGCAGTGTAACTAATCACTCAGTTTATGCCCATAATGACTGAATAAACTCAGTCTCTGAAACAAATGAATAATACCACTTTGCATTTGCATAGCACTTGTCGTCTGTAAACCTGACAGTTATAAACGGATGGGCAAACATTCACAGTGACTATTTCTAGTGAAAACAGAACGTCACAAACAAATTGCTACTGTGAAGGCAAATCAAAGTCTGCTTGAAAGACACCACTGCATTTAGCCACAAGACTTAATAACTAAAATACAGCAAAAACATGTGCTATGCTTATATGAAAGGGTAATCAGGCAGGAAAACAAGTTTTTGTAGAAAATACAGCATTACTTTTTGTAGGAATCTGAGATTATCTGTATTTGAAACATAATGACTAAGTGTCCAGTCCAATTTCTGTTGTCGATTATTGGTCTGTGTAGCAGATATCACCACAAAGAGACCTAAAAATACTTACTATTTTTAGCTTTAGAATGATTCTTCAAACGCACTCTCTGGGCTGGAACACTTTCCCATAATGCAGGCAGGCTCCTGGCTGAGCTGAGAGGCTGAAGATCGATCTGCTACCTGTGCATGGTTATACAGGCAGCTGGAACAGATTTAGACAATACATAAATACGAAACAGACTGTATCTAGATGTACCAGGTCCTGTTTCTTACTCAGTCTTATCTCTTGGAAAGCAGCAACAGCTTACTATCATAGGCGTGAACAGTATTGGACTGGCCTGGAAGAACCAGAGCTGCTATGCTGCTTTTGGTTTTCAGCAGATCTTAGATAAAATGATCCGAGAAAAGCAAGGAACTAAAACTGGCTTGACCTACCAGAGAAAATAGCTGAGTTTTTTGCCTTTGGGTTGCAGAGTGGCTTGTGAAGTGACTTGCTGCTTTGCTTCAGTCTCCTTTCCTACCTTTTCATAAATGTTTTATGCTTCTACATCTGAAGCCCTTTAAGGCAAATCCTTCTTGCTGTGTGTTACAGGACAAAGAAGTCACATGCTATTGCACCACACATGTAATATTAACAGCTTAACACCCCTGCATATATGCCAATGCTGACATATTTATAGCTTTCTTGTAAATATTTGCAGTGCACCAATAACCCACACCAGTCCTGTCTTTGGGCAGCTCAGCCATTCCCTTACTACTGTTCACTTAATTTTAATTTGGCCATTTACAGAGATAGCCTTGATAACTTGCTCCTGGTCTACCAACACCACCAAGTCCTTCTCCTCAGGATTGCTCTCAAACCTTTCAGCACCTAGATGGTATTTTTACTTGAGATTACCCCAAACTACATGTAGGAGCTTGGACTTGTTGAACCTCATGCAGTTCGCACAGTCCGAGTTCTCAAGCCTGTCAAGGTATGTCTGGATGGCCTGCTTTCCCTGCAGCCTGTAAACCACACCACACAGTTTGGTATTGTCAGCACACTTGCTGAGGGTACACCTGACACCACTGACCAGGTTGCTGACAAAGACCCAAAACAGCCTCCTGAAGATCACCAAGTGAAACTGATCCCCACTTAAGACAATGAGCCATTAATCACAACTCTTTGAGTGCAACCATCCAGCCAATTCCTTAGCCACTGATCAGTCTATCTGTCAAAACCACTTATCATTGTTTCAGATACAAGGATGTCATGCAGGATAGTGTCAAATGGCTTGCTCAAGTCCAGATAGATGACATCAGTTGGTCTTCCTTTATCCACGAATGCTGTAACCCTGTCATAGAGGCTGCTAAATTAATCAGGCACAATATGTCCTTAGTGAAGCTAAGTGGCTGTCATCTATCAACTCCTTGTTTTCTATGTCTCAGCATAATTTCCAGGAGGATATGCTTCATGATCTTGCCAGGCACAGGTTCAGACTGACTGGCCTGTTGTTCCTTGGATCATCATTTTTTCTCTTTTTTACACATGGGGGTTATGTTTCCCCTTTTGCAGCCAGTGAGAACTTCACTGGACTGACATGATTTCGCACATATGATGGGTAGTGGCTGAGCAACTTAATCCACCAGTTCCACTAGGAACCATGAGTGAATCCCATCAGGTCCAATGGACTTGTGAACTGTCATTAATAGTTGCAAACCTAATCTGGCCTCACCATGGGTGGTGCTTATTTCTCCCTTGATTTTCACCTTTCCCACTAGCCCTTACTTTTTTGATGAGGAGAAGATCCAGCATAGCACCTCTCCTCCTTGACCGTTCTAACACTGGGAGAAGGAAGTTATCAGCAATGCACCTCAGGAATCTTGTGTATTGATTATGCCCCACTGTATTGTTTTTCCAACAGACATTTGTTGAAGTCTCTCAAGATGACCATGGCTTGAATATCTTTTGAAAGTCTTTTCCAACCAAAGTGATTTTATGATTTGTTTTTTGTTAAGAACAGCAGAAACTACCCATTATAAGCAGAAGCAATGCAATAATTTTCTCATGTCCTTGCTACAAAGAATAGAGCCCCCAAGCAGAAAGGAAAGGTGCTATCTGGGCATGAAACCATGCCTCAGCCACTGCAGATAAGAAGGGCAGAAAACACATGCACACATACATTTTTTTTCTTCCATAGCAGACTGGGGTAAAATTTTTTACTCTGGTGGGACTTTTTAAGTGGGCTCTAAGTGGAGATACATTGAGCCTTTCAGACATTTGCTCTTGCTTACATGGATGAAGCAGACATTACAGGATCAAGATTCCAATTGAAACCTTTAAACAGAAAAAGCTGGCGTATCATTGGTCTACACTGACAGAAAAGGAACTTTCTGGCAAAGGAAGTGAAAAATAGACACTACAGATAAAAAAACAAACAGAAAGAACACTTCTATTGCGTTCCTGTACTCCAGACGGAATCAGGTTTAAATTGTTTTAGTTACTCTTAGATCCTGAAGCACAGAGCCGTGAATATACATTACTTCAAACAGACAAATAATTTATGTCTAGATTCATAAAATATGCCAGTTCTAGCACCTTTGCTTAAATCATCAATTTGTTCACCAACTTGATGGGACACCTGTAGCGGATTTGGCGTTTGAACAGGATGAAGCAGTGTTACCCCTTTGAGAATCCAGAGAGCAGTTTCTTCAGCCGCAGACCTTTTATTCTGGGCAGTGATACATCTGCATGCTAGCAGCTCCAATCCTGTTGTGAAGAAGGGTTAGTGCTTCTTATGAGATTCCTCTGGAAGTGTGGGCACCAGTCTGCTAGCTTGCAGTGGTGCTGCTGCAGACCTTGGGTCATATCCCAAATCTAAAAGATTTTAAATGGGCTCTTTTGATCTCTCCAGATTCAGCTTCATGTTTCAGCAAACTTTAATCAACTTGCCTGTTGTGATGAGTGTTAAAACACTCCCTGTTTTAACAGTCTCTGGCTTTGTGGAATGGAAAGTCAAAACAAACAGTGAACACCACATTGAACAAGCTAATACACAACCTCAAATGTTTCCCTAATTCTTAGGCCTAAACTAGACAGCTTATCCAAACATTTCCTCCTGTTGACTTCTTCTGTCCCTGACACCATCCTGGGTTACTAAATTTTAGATAGGAAATTCTAATACACACACTTCAGATAGAAAGCTGTGTTTCATTAGCACAAACTCCCTTATCATAATTGTAATCTACAGTAAATGAATGTAATTAGCCACACCAGGATCTCCTCTGAGACCTCCTGTCTGCACACAGACAGCAGCCATAAGCTGACACCAGGCTCTTGTATAAAGCTAGCACATTACCATCACCTGCAGTAGCAGTTGGTTTACAGGGTTGTACGTGCAAAAAGACCATGCTACTGCTTCTGCTGTTAGTGTTCTCATGTCTTGGAGCCACAGAGCCACGGGGAGATTTGCTTCAAAGGAAGAGGCAAAGGCCATTTCAGCGCCTTTCCTATTCGGACAAAAATCTGCTTGGAAGTCAGCGTTTTCATGAGCTGGAAGGGGAAAAGCCACTAGATATTGAGGAAACCCTAGGAGCGCCAAGCTTTTTTGTAGCCATTCCACAGACGGCATCTGAAAGTGAGAAGCCAGGGGAGAAAAAAATGTCCCGATTCATCCTTCCCAATGCAGAACTTCATGCAGGGAAAGACCTGAGAATATGGGCAACACCCAGAGGAACTCCTCTGGTGGAAAACTTCTCTCCAACCCACTTTTCCAGCAAGAGGGAGGCTGAACCTATCCATAGGAAAGATGCCAGGAAATTCTGGGACCATTTCACGTTAAGGAAAAACTCAGCATCTGAAGAAGTTGTCCTGCCAATCAAGACCAATGAAATGCATCAAGAAAACTGCAGAACTCTGCCTTTTTCCCAGGTAAGAACACGTGTCTAAGATCAACTAACTTGTCCTTTCCCATGCTTTGTTTAATCAACAGCTAAAGACATACGGGCTATTTCACTTACTAAGACACAAAGCTGTTTCAGAATGTTCACACGTGACAAGTGATTAAAACACTACTGAAAAAGGCTGAAAAAGCTCTGATCTGATGAGGCAGACTGCTAAACTGCTGTGCTGGACAGCCACACATTAAATTTTTAGAGGAATTATTTATTGTTTTTATGCAGAGATACTCTGACCTAGCCTGAGTAAGCAGGGTAGTGGTGAGCTATTACCTATTCAATGAACATACGCCTAGGCAGTTTGTACACACAAATTGCCTGTACATATGTATACACTATATGCGTGTTTACAAAGTCCTAGGGCAAGTATTTACATAAATTAGAGTTAAGCTATATTAATTGGAAGTCTCATAACAGTAATTAGGTGTTTCAGTAATCGCGCTCCATTAAGGAATGTGTTTTTTCACATCCCTCACTAAATGTATTTCAAGGGCAAACACGTGTAAACATAGATGCAGCTTAGAAAATGTACTACTATATTTTTTGCAAGATTTTTTCAGGATGGCTGCATGTGTGCCAGTATCCAAGTAGTAACTTCAGTCTAGCTGAAGTTTTAAAAGCTGGAGAGTTTACATACGAGGAACTGTTATTCTTGAATTGTTACTGCAGAACTTCCCCTGCACTTTGAAGATTTTTTTGTTAAAAAAAAACCTAACCAAAACAAAACCAAAAAAATCAAAACCCAACAAACCAAAGGAACCTAAAAAACCCTGGCCCAAATAGAAAAACCAAAGTTCAGTCTTCTACATGGAGTAATTTTCAAGACTACAACTGAGTTTAACCCGTTTATACAAAAACATGTCAGGCCAAAATGAGTTTTTAAGTTTACTAAGTCAGTAAAACTGCTTAACCACTTTGTAAGTGTAAAAGGTAAATACGACAAATGAAATATTTGATTTGCTCCCAACACCTCAGAGGCTGACTGAAGCAGATTTGGTCTTTGTTGTTCAGTCTAAGATTAGTCCACAGGAGCTCTAAAGTTTACTTTTAAAATCTCTTATGTTTTATTGCTTGCTTGACATAACCCCCCCTCCCCCATTTAAAGTAAACAAATAAAGTAAATAAGAATTAAAAAAATATTAGGGAGGGGGTAGCTTACCTTCATGTCTTCTAGCAAAGTCATTGGACCATTCACGTATCAGAAATTTCAAACTGCTTTCTGTTTCAGATTGTTACTCATGAGGCCTGTGAGAAGGTGATGGTACCGAACAATTTATGTTTCGGAAAATGTAGTTCCTTTCATGTTCCTGGTTCAGAAGATCGTCTTTATACCTTTTGTTCTCATTGCTTGCCGAGCAAGTTCTCTATGAAGCGCCTGGATCTCAACTGCACCAGTTTGGTCTCAGTGGTCAAAGAAATCATGATTGTAGAAGAATGTAAATGTGAGACTCAGAAAACGAAAAACCCTGTGACTGGATCTCTACTGTCAGACCTGTGTGTAAAGGTACATGAGCACAATTAACCTGCATGAAGTTCTTCCTACCTCCTTGATCATAAGAACTTGCCAATGAAAAAAGACCCTAAGGATTCAATCACACAGGTACACAAAAATATTAATGATGTGGACTTTATACTTAAACTCTCCTTCTGCTTCAGCAATAACTTTGGCAGAAATGTAAGAGGTATTTCCCTGCAGCTGTGAAAGAAATGAGGATGAAATTACTGGGCTTGTGTGTGGAGTCCTTACTTTAGAAAGGGAAACCAGTAAAAAAATTTCCATCCTTCCTATTGTTGTTTCTAGGATGGTAGTACACAACAGCTGAATACCTAGTATGATTTATCTGTGCAGAAGCCTAATGTATTGCTTGGTTTCTACCACCTTTGCTTGCAGAGACTGCCAATGCTGTTGTATGGGCAACACAGATGATGTTTGAGTCTCTTCTTTGCAAAAACAAGCTTACTTCTATGTCAAGCAAGTGGCTGAGGAATGTAAAATATAAAAGGATATATGGCAGATAAAAAGCTGTCTGTAGTTAAGGTAATTCTGATTGCTTCCAGCTGGGATTCAGTTCACAGTGAAAACTAATCTACTTCAGAATTTACACACCTAGATAGTGGCTGCAAAGAAAACACTTACTTGCCTTCTGTGTCTGCATTTGTGATGCGTGTTTTTTACTGAAAGTGTTACACAGCAGGAGGAAAAAACTATAAAAAGGCATATTTGCAAAGAAAACATACTAAATTATTGATGTTGTTATTATTGTTGGTAGGAAGACAATGCATGTTTTCCAGTCTGTTTAATTTCAGGGTTGACAATGACTCCGAGGTAAATATCCCAACATATCAGTTAAAGCAGGAAAGGCATTTGTGCGATAGAAAATCTTCAGAAAGATTTTATTAGTATAGCAGTACCTGTATAGCTTTATAGGAACAGCTGAAACTATCCTGGGAAAGACCTGTGTCTAAAGCTAGACAACACCACACTGGCAGCAGTCAGCTGCATTTCAGGCTTCTTTGCTCTCTCCAGCTGCTTCTCCCAGGGTTTGTTTTGCAGACCTGGCAGACCAGACAGCGATCAGTTTCCAGCAACTATACTGCAGACTGTTTCTAACTCAGCTCCTTCAGTCCTCTGGGAATCTACTCCACTGTTATTGCCAGACTCTCAGACTTGGGTCCCTGTTGTCAAACCATCCACAGCTATTTGTTCAGGTATCGGAAATTAGCATGGATCTCATTGGTGAATGTAAGGGTTATGTAAATTGTTCCTTGTATTTGAACTGCTCTATGATCATTAATTTAATGAAACATTTTAATATCCTGTCAAAAAATATGTTCAGCACAGCTCTGGAGTGTAAGGCTCCAATTGTTTGATATTTGCTGAAATTTTTATCTGAATGGCATTCTGATACTGAATCTGCACTGCTGCAATACCTGTTTATTTCTGCGGGTTACCTACAGCGGGTGAAACTATGATCAATATGTAATGGTCTTTTATTATATTAAACCAGGTTTAAATAATAAAAATTTTATACTAAAACTGGACAAAGCCTTCTCTCTATCCTTTTATACTAAGGACTGATGGGCAAACTGTGTAGGTTTGTATGTTATGGCATGGTATATAATGTTGCTCCAAATAACAAGCTGTCAAAGCCTTATCTCTGTACTGAATGGAATAAAGGATATACTTATTTTAGTGTAATACTTACTCTGGCCATATAATGATGACTGATATTCTCAGGATGCTAGTGCAATGAACTACACACTCGCATTCAGAAAGTGACCTTCGCATGTTAGGCTGCATTGAGCATGAATGGGCTAAGGTTAAGTGCAAAGAAAGAAAAGATTTTCTAACAAGAAAAATAGCACCTGTTAGCAACCTGATAGCTTCAGAGAACAAAGAAATTCTTTAGGCTCATGCTTTCTTTCAGTACGGATTCCTCCTCACTGGGCATGTCCAGTTGCACAGCCAGCCCTAATGACTGGTGCTTTGTTAAAGCACACTGCATGCAAGTGAAAAAACCAAGAAACAACTCCCTACCTTACCATAAAGTACAGCATCTTACCAAACCTTTGAGTAATTGTGCACTGTTATTAGCATAAGTTTTTGTTCAAGTCTAAGGAAGAAAAGAATAAAAAAGTATCAATACTCCCAACTTAATTTTTGAATCTGACAAAGCTAAACAGCTTATGTTTTAAAGCTGCAAGAATAAGTGTGCCCATATTTATTTCTGAAATGCAAGTGTGTTTGAGGTTTGATACTTGCAGAGAACCACTTGAAGGCAGGACATACTTATATTTCCAGTAAAATCACAAGTCATAGAATCATTACGGACTGGAAGGGACCTCNGTCAGTTAAAAAGAAAAATCTTCCCGTCTCACAACTTTGGCAGGATGGCTGAGTAACTTTTGCACATAAGGATGGCAAAAGTCAAGCTGTGATTTGGACTGTAAAGTATTCAGTCTAATTTTTAAAGGTTCTTCTCTGTGTTGAAGCATTATTGCAATGAAAGCTATTCATGCAAGGGTTTGCAGGACCAGAATCTTTGTGTGAATTTGCACAGTTTAAAAGCAGGTGAAAAGAGAGAGTGACAGCTGTAGTAATTGCTAATTAGATCAGTACTGTGTGTTTTCTGGTTGCATGTAATTAGCACAGTATTTTGCAAAATCAAGAATGTGTTAATTGGATTTTTCGGCCTTTAAAACTTCTGTATTAGGAGTACGTTGTGCCCATGTCTAACAGGATTTTGACCTTTCAGTGCAACTATGATGGCCTCTGCTGTGGGTGAGAAAGAGTGAGGGGTGTGATCCATATCACTGTAAAGATACTTCCAGCAGTAATACCATTATTGCAACAAACCTGCAATGATTTGGTTGTCAGAGGTCAATCCAGTCAAAGGTTGCATGCTTTGTCTAATGTAAATAAAGCTTTTCCAATGTAGCAACCTACAATGGAAGTGCTACTAATGTGGTACCTTCTATCTCAGAGTATGCCTTGTGCAAACAGCTCTTACAGAACAAGACTAAGCCATAACTGCAGAACTCACTGAAAGTTCAGCTCAAAACCAAGTGTGCTTTGTATATGTCTGACATTTTATTTGACCTACTGCCACTTTTCCAAAGAGGTGTGCTTTACTTTGAAAATAATTGAAGGGAAGTGCTGTTTATTCTAACTGCTTAAGCAAAACAAATTATCAGTATGGGCTATTCTCTTAAATAAGGAATGCATGCAATCAGTTTTACTAACTGTAGTTTCACTGAACACTAGAGTTAAACTTAAGAGAATTCTCAGCAATGATACATACATTCAAGGAAAGTGTAACTGAAGCTACACTAAGTACTTCCAGCTGTGTTTGGCACTTTGTTTATCATTTATGAAATATTTAAAGCCAATGTCATGGCAGTCAGATAACAAGATTTAGCATGTTTTAAGGACAGATGGTGAAAACTCTTGTGGTACTGTCTCTTAAATGTTCTAGCTACCTGCTGCAAAAGCAAGACAAACTAGATTCCCTTCTCAGAGAGAACTCCCTGCCACTCTGTACAGCTGCATAATCACATCTAGGATGCGATGTCTGGAATGTGTCTGGGAGCATTTGCTCTGCAGGATGGTGCATGTGAAGAGGTGTAGAGTTGAGATGGCCTCAGGTCCTCCATCAGGCAGCTTGCTAGTGGAAACAAAAAACGCTGACAGGGAAGGCTAAGTATTGTGCATGACTGAGCTTCCGAGAACTACTCCTGGAGAGAGAGAAATGTTAAAAAGCTAATGCTAGAACATCTGCAACTGGATGTTATCTAAGTAGAGCCCCTCATGCCCCTGACATGCTTTGGATGCAAATTAACTCTGTAGATTAGACCACTGCCTGGTTTAACTTAGCCCCTGTGTAATGTATCTGGTCTGGAGGACTTGTAGATTTCACCATGCCTACTGCTGAGGCAGACAGATCAGAAAACACAGAATCATAGAACCATAGAATCATTACAAACTGGAAGGGAGCTCGAAAGATCATCCAGTCCAATCCCCCTGCAATAGCAGGATCACCTAGACCAACTCACACAGGAACACATCNCTGGCGATTAAGTCACAGATAGAACAGACCCAGTGAAGCATTTGCCTTCAATATCTATTGGCTTGTCCTCAGTATGTGGCTGACAAAACTTCTCAGACAAGACAAGTTTTGTTTCAGCACAGATTGTCATTAACACAGATCTTCGTCTTCAAGCTCCTATTCTACTTTGTCTTCTCTGTACACCTGCAAGGCTTGCAAAGACGTGAGTCATGCAATAGTGCTGCAGAAAAGGAGTGCCAGTAACAAACAGTGTGTTGTAAAAGGACTCAGTAAGATGAGTACTGTAGAGAAAGTTTGATTTCTCAGCACAGGAGAAAATGTCCCCTTTTGCACATCAATTAAGAGGCACAATTGGGCTAACAGCAAATCCTGGAAAAAGTCTCACGAAGCAAGGGATTTGTAAGCAGCAAGAATCACGGAATCACAGTGCATACCTCTCCCTTCTATGTGCTCTCCACAACAGAGCATCAGCTGTTACTGCACAGGGTTTGATTTTAGCATGCTGATTTAATATTTACAGAGTGCCAATAAAACTTATATGATGACAGCTGGTAGCTCCTGTGCTAATTTATAAACAGCAACAAAACACACAGACATCAGAAATTCCAAGAGGAATTCTACACTATTGTGCAAGGTTCAGCGGTGAAGTATGTGGGTATTTTTCTAATTTTGCAGATTGTTAATAAAATCTTTGTTCATTACATCTTTACTGGACTTTAGGTAAAGTCCATAATATGCAAAGTTAGTATTTTCTGTAGGTATGTTTTTCATTCAGAATGGAGTTCACTACAAAGACTCATTATCTTTCTTGCTGGATTGGATAACCTGTCAAAATTGTCAGGTATTTTCCATAGTCCAAGCCTTTGCCAAGTTCAATTGGGAAGTCTAGCATAGCTTGCTTTTCTTCTTGCGCTGTGATTCCCTAAAATAAATACTAACAAGTGGGTCAGAAAAGTAGTCAGACTACTGCTTGTTTTACAGCCTGTGCATAGAAAAGATTCTTTTTCATCCTGCAAAAAAGCCCCTTCATCAGTGACAATATCGTCCTTTATTTTTTCACTCTATTTCACTAGTTTTTGGTTTCCTTTCCACTCCTTGGCTGGTTCGTTTTTTAAAACATTACATATATTCTTCAGATCACTGAAGTTTTCAGAGCTTTTACATACAGACATAAATCAATAAGTGAAATTTATCATGGAACAGAAGCAGATGCTGGTTTTGTTACAACAAACTTTAGTAACCATTTTCCCCGCACTTTTTAATAGTCAAGTTAATAGGTCTATTATTTTCAGTGTTACCTTTTTCTAGGAAGTTGTTCTTGAAGATGTGTGGTACTATGTTTTACCTGCAATATCCTTCCAGACAGCCTGAAATCCTTCTAAAAACATGTATTTTCAGGTCAGAGCAACTTTGAAATGTTAACATTTGCCCTGTATAATAAAAAACTGTGGATACTGAAAAATTACTTAGTATAAGGCCCAAAAATCTTGACAAAAGCTTGAAATCCACCAAAACACTTACCTGACTTTTGGATACTCTCTTTTCAGAAAAACCTTATTATGGTTAAACTTCAGGAAGAATTTTATCAGTAACAAAGAAGAGTTTTCTGTATCAACAGTGATTACCATGTAATTCTTAATCATTTCATTCATCATGTAGCAAGAATGCTCCAGGGCAAGGGCCCATCAATTTACAGTGGGAACCATGCCACTCGGACAGATGGAGATACCTTTAGGTAGCCAAGAGATCATGCATGTGCATCAACAGTGGGTGCTAAAGGCATGATTCTCAGCTGGGAACACTGAAAACGCTGTCCGTTACAAGCCGTCTGTGTCTATTAGCCACTGATAATCCTTCACGAGTCAGAATTGTTTTAAAAACAAGGGTGGGCTTCTGTGGTCATGTAAGGACCTTCTGTGATGAAGGGGTAGAGCACAGCAGGGGACCCAAGAATCATGAAAATCTGACCAGTTAGGACAGAGGAGACAGGCTAGGAATCAAAGCATACACTTAGACTTCTTTATTCAAGCACTCAAACTGGGGCACAATTGAAGTGTTTTTTACACGTGGTTCTTACAGAACAGCTTAGGTTGAGACCCTAGAGATGATCCAGTTCCAACCCCTGTGCCGTGGGCAGGGACACCTCTCACTGGACCAGATTGCCGAAAGGGCCGTCCAACCTGGTCCTGAGAACTTCTGGGGATGGGGGCATACGTAGCCTCTGTGGGCAACACCATACCTCAGCATCCTCCTAGAGAGGAATTTCTTCATCGGGTCTAATCTAAATCTGCCTTCTTTTAGCCTGAAACCATGTCCCCTTGTCCTAGCACGAGATGCCCTCCTAAGAATTCCCTGGAATCGGTTTTGTACCGATCTGTGATAGGGGCAGGTTTCAGAGAGGAGCTGGGATGCCGGCGTCATCTTGTGAGTCCAGGGGTCTCCTTTCTGCTTCGCGGGCGGCTTAGAGATTCTGAAAAACAGCCGGTGCCTATGTTCACGCCAGGACTGTCCTTCCCCTCCGTGGAAGGCCCTTCAATTAGAATTACTTCACCACGGTCATACAGCGCACAAGATAACACACAGACGCTACGGCAACACCCACGCCGGGAAGGGCTGATGCACCACCGCATGCGCGGCGCGAAGGACGGAAGCGGAAAGATCCTTGCGCGGCGCGAAGGGGACAGGAGCTGGGAGCGTGAGCGTGCGCTGCGAGCTGGCGCCCGCCGTTGCCATGGAGAGCGGGGGAATGGGGAGTGCGTGAGCCCCCCCCACTTGGCAGTGCGGTCGCGTCCGACGGTTGGTTCCACCTCGTGCTTGGCTGGGGCTGGCTAGGGACTGGGAGGGCGGCAGGACGGGGACTGCGAGTGGTGTCCTGGGAGACCAGTTTCCTGGGAGACCAGTTTCCTGGGCGACCAGTTTCCTGGCTTTGCGGGATGGGTGCTGTGGCGTGGCGAGGTGGGTGGAATGCGCACGGGGTATGCTGGGGACTCCGCCTGGCCCTCGGCGTGACTGGTGCCGCCAGCCCGGAGTACCTGCCCAGTTAACTCTTCTGTACAGGAACCTGCAGGAGGGGCGCCCCTCGCAGACGTCGTGGTTATCCCCTAATTTGCAAAGTAAATAAATAAGGGCGTCACTGCCGTGAAGCCTCACAGTGCTGCTTGTGGGCGGGTGGCAGGTGACAGGCGAGGCTGCAGGATGGTTGATGTGGGCAGCGCCGCACCAGGAGCGAACTGCATGACCTTCCGACCTTCCTCAGTTTCACGCTTTCGTTTCCCGGCTCTGGGAGTTAGTACAGTGAAATTGTAGGTTTTCGTTCGCTTGGCGCTGAGAACGTGCTTAGGTAACGTGTCTGTCTGTCTACATGTGGCTGTTTGGTCAGAAGTCGGTGCAGTAGTTGTAATGGATTTGTGATCAGTGAAGGAAGAGCGTGTATGCATTCGTACTAAGCCTCACACTCAGCCCAACCCCTTTAATGCAGTAGGTGTTTGTGGGTGTGCCCTGCGACATGTTATCTATAAAATAGAGCTGGGTGGTAATGTGTTGCTTGCCTTGACCTAGTAGTCACAGCCGCCTAACAATTGTGCCAGGGTCTCTAACAGCCATCTATTATATAAACATTTGCATTGACAAGCACATGGCATTTTGTTGTCTCACAGAGGCGTTGGTGCTTGTTTTGACTTGTTCAGATACCAGAAATAGGACACCTGCAGAAGGTGTGGTTACACCTGATAACATCACACCACTGTCTTCTTTAAATCCAGTTGAAAGTAATACAGGTGTTTGGTTCAAGACGACTTTATTTTTTCTGGATAATTTTAGTTTTATGTCACTAAAAGTTTTTTTAAGGAATTCTTAAGATTTCAGGGACATTAAAACAGTTGGATCTAGAAATCAAGTTTGTTTGGTAGTTATTGCTATGGCCTTGCCTTGGATGTCACTGATATAGCGAGGGTGTCTCTTGACTTTCTACTTCCTGTTCCCTTTTCTTTTGGAATTACTTAGCATACATTCTTCCTTAGAAAATGGTGTTTTTCTTACTCTGTAAGTGTATTTTATAGAGCTTAATATCACTCAGTTTGTGTTAGATGTTTAAATTGTGTTTAACAGTGAACAATACTATTAATATTGATCTGTGACACTTTGGACTTGTTTAGGCATTTGTGAACAAATTTCTGGAGGTTAGATATGGCAAATCTGAGTAATCTTACTGGCATAGAAATCCAGGGCTGAAGTGAGGCAGCATTTTGGTTTCTAGTGATGTTATCACTGCAATGGCCATAAAAGTACAAGGAGCTGGTAGTCGTGCTTGTAGGTCATTTGTATATAAAACAGATTACCTAAGTAGATTTCCTGTTGCTCTTGGTGCAAAATTGTATGCTTTTTTTGAGGTTTGCATTCAGGTGAGCTTATTAAACCCACCTTCATTTCATGTCAACATTTCTGGCTAGCACGTTTTCTCATTTCTCAGAAGTGGCTGCCCCTTTTTGTGATCTCACTGTTCATTGGACATCACCTCGAAAGTCATGTTGGAGGGGATGGTAGGGGAAAAGCCAGCAAGTTTGTGATACCATTGATTGAATTGGCTAGAAAGAAAATGGTTAGGAAAAGTGCAGACCAGGCATCCCATAGAAAAAGGATTTTTTAAAAGACAAGAACATTTCTTGATCGTGTAGGAAAGATTCAGTCATGTTTTCTTAAAGCAGAATGTTTTCACAGCCACAGTTCCTGTTTGCTTTCAAATTCTTTGCGTTTGAGATGTTTCTTTGGCTATGACATAGGCTAAGAGGGAATGAAACCACAAAACCTCCAAATTAGTGTTCTCTGTTTTATCCTAAATTACATTATTGGAAAATTTTTAGTCATTGTGTGTGTGAATACTGAGTATGTAGGGTCATAAATCATTTAAATGTTTCTTTTCAACTGATTTGGTATGAGCCTGCTCGTAGATGTTTTTCCTCTACATACTGTAGTTTTTCTTATCAGAATGGAAGGATCCTAAAGAACTGAATTATTTGAAATCAGTCTTCCTTTCTTTTCGCATTGTATTTGAATGAGTAAATAATAGATTTTTTTAAAAGAGTTTTGTCAAAAAGAGAAGGTTATAATTCACTCTGTGTGTGAGTTAAATTGTAATCTTGTACTTTCTTCCTAATGTGCATGGTTTTCTTTTTTCCCTGTACACACTCTTTATGTATTTATGCATGGTACATAAACTAAGAGGAAAGAGGTCACTTTGATGGAGGAAGACCTTACATTAACAGTCTGTGCAGACACAATTATAATGAAAAATACAAAACTTATCATTAACAAGCATGTATATCTTATAGTAATTTAAAGTAACTGAAATACACTGACAGTAGTACAGGTTTTTTGTAGACCTTTATCTGAACACTGCCATCATTTTAAATCTATATTAAAATTATGAAATGGCCTAGAACTGAAATTTAAGAAACATTAGTTAGAATCAGCACATGCATTCAGACAAGAGAGGAATAGCTTGAGAGGAATCTCAGGTTGTTGCGATGAGGTATGAAGAATGTAATTTGTTATATTCTGCCTTTCAAACCAGCAATGATGATTATCACACTCTCTTTCAGAAAAGCTGTAGAAGATAACTGTGAAAAGTCTCTTTCTTGAGAATGGGGCCTTTTTTTGCATAATTCCAACCTAATTCTGGTAATTGCCATCCAAGGTATGAGTTTGGAGTAAGTGTGTTTTGTTTCATTTCATTTGCTGTTTGTTGGAGTTTTTTTTTTTAAATTGTAAAAGTTCCTAGTGGCATGCAGGCAGTAGTTAGTCACTGATTTGTAAAAATTTGGCATATAATTCCATTACAAGCAGTCTTATATTTTTCTGCACAAGCGCTCTCACTGCTGATTTTAAACATATTTTACTTAGTAGGTCACTTGGAAACAAATACTTCAGTACTTCTAACTGTGTTGTGTTTATTGAACTGTTGTTTCCCATTCTGAGGAAGTGCTTTGAAGTCATGGAATCTCTGCTAATCTGGTAAGGTGGAAAACAGATGGATTCGTCAGCAGTCAGCAGTGTTTCTAACTGCCTCTGGTGTTTTTTTCCCTCTGGTTTTTTTCAGCCTGCATGATTTAGAATCATAGAATCACAGAATCACTACGGATTGGAAGGGACCTCGAAAGATCATCTAGTCCAATCCTCCTGCAACAGCAGGATCACCTAGACCAAGTCACACAGGAACTTATCCAGTCGGGTCTTGAGTATCTCCAGTGAGGGAGACTCCACAACCNTGACCAGGAGCCCCAGATCCCTTTCCCCTGCACTACACTCCAACCGGTCAGTCCCCAGTTTGTACTGGCCCAGATGTAAGACTCTGCACTTACTCTTGTTATAGCTCATTAGATTTTTCTCTGCCCAGCTCTCCAGCCTGTCCAGATCTCGCTGAATGGCAGCACAGTCTGCAGGGGTGTCGGCAACATCACCCAGCTTTGTGTCATCAGCAAACTTGCTGACAGTGCATGCCAATCCCTCATCTAAGTATATCATGAATCCCTCATCAATGAATAGATTGAACAGGACCGGTCCCAGCACCGACCCCTGGGACACTCCACTAGATACAGGCCTCCAACTAGACTCTGTCCCATTGACCTCTACTCTCGGACTTCTACCCTGCAGCCAGTT